>JAOXYD010232227.1:0-17874 GCA_028565735.1 Pinacopodium congolense
TTGCCGGTAGATTCCTTGTTGCTAATGCTTATTTGTCATCGGCAGAGATTGCCCATTATTGGGAAAGTTGCAACGTAGCCATACCTGAAGAGTAAGTATTCCTACCTTGACAAGGATTTAAAGTTGGCTTCCGAACTATGGCCTCATGTTTGTTCATAGAATAGTAAGTAATTGTCTTTAGTCATTAGTTTCAGGCACATGGAAACTTCAGGGAGAAAGATCGAGTGGGGCTCAACAAAGCTAAGGGATATTGGTTTCGAGTACAAACATGATGTCACTGACATTTTAAAGGACACTCTAAAATGTGCACGTGACATGGGTCAATCTTAACCAAGCCCATCGCGTTAAAAAGCGCTGCAGCTTCCAAGTCCAGCTTTTCTGCAATAAACTTGAAACTTGTTAATAAGCACTTGGATATGTGCCTCCATTCCCATGTTTCAAGAGATATTTGGATTTTTCTTTTTCTTTTTTTAATACGAAACTCCCAAGTCTCAATGGACTTTATTCAAACGATGAATAGTTAGGAGACTTGAACTCTTGTATGTTTAAGTTTTTAATTTTAATGCAAACTTATTTAAAAATTACTTGGATATGCGCATTCTTTTTTATCTTTCAAGAGTTATTTGAAATTTTTAATTAGAAATTTCAAAATTTTAATGAACTCAAATTAAATATTGAACTCGATCAGTTAAGAGATTTAAAATCTTCTATATTTAAGTTTTCTCTGAGAATTTTCTTTGGAGATAATATTAAATTGAGTAGGGCCATAATCCTTGAAACATGAGTCTAAAACTAACTTAAATAAAAAATTAAGTTTAAATTGAATTAAATCAGTTTTGACGTAAGTTCAAATTGGATTTCTAAATTCAAAGTTGAGCACAAACCTAAATAATTTTTAGTGCCTTTATCTTAAAGGGTCATTTGGTATAGTTCTATTTTCTATTGCAGTTTTTATTTTTATTTTTTATTTTTTGTTCTTATTTCTTTTTTAAGATAAAAATAAAAAACTCTTGTCATTTCTAATAAAAAATTGAAAAAATCTGTGTTGATGCAATTTGAAAATAAAAAACTAATTTAATGATAACAATCAAATATAAAATAAATTCAAAATTTTAAATCAAAACATTTTTATACACCTTAAAAATACATATTAGTTTATAAATTATGCCAATTATTCAATATAGCAAAATATGTTTTAAAATCTTGTTTTTAAAATGTGAAAAAACATAATTTCTTAAGGCTCATTTAGTTTCATTCGTTGTTTCTATTTTTCTATTTTTTATTTTCATAAACAGAGAAATAAGGGGAAAATGTGTTTAGTTGTATTTCATTTTACTTTTTGTTTACAAAATCAAAAATAAAAAATAAAAAATAAAAATAGAGAAATAAGAAAATTCTTTTTTTCTACGTTTTGAAAACCTATTTCATAAACAAAATTTTCTACGTTGAAAAATTGATATAAACTATTAACTAATAATTTATTTTTAAGGTGTATAAGAGTGTTTTGGTTTAAGAACTTAAATTTATTTCATTTTTAGTTGCCATCACTAAATTAAAATTTTTTTATCACAATCTTAACCAAACAAGTTTTTTTTTTCATTTTTTAAATAAATTTTAACAAAATAGGTTTCTATTTTTCTTCATACAAAAACAAAACACAAAAACTAGAAACACAAACAAAAAATAATAACAAAAAATAGTAGTGATACTAATCAACCTCTTAGTTTCTTTTTTATTTTGATTTTTATGATTTTTTAAAATAAAAATTCGAAAAAAGTCTAACAAATAGATTTTTTCCTTAATTTCTATGTTTAGAAAATTAAAATTTAAAAATTTAAAAATAGAAGTAATAACAAACAACCCTAAGTTAATTCCAAATAAACCAAATTGAACTTTAGTCATTAATTTGAAGTAAGCCCACTTTTTTTTACCAACTCCCTTAACACTATTTCAATCACTCCTCACAACTCGTGCTCTTTCTTTTTCTATAAGGTAAAGCAAGTTGGGCCATTTGCATCTTGATATAGTTTGCCTTAAAACTTGGAACCCATTTTGAAATATGTCCTAACCCCTTTTGAAATATGTCATTCTTATTTTCTAAGACAATATTTTCATTAAAATCAATTTAAAAATCAAATTCCCAATTAGTGCTAATGACATCTAATTTTTAAGAACTCGTAATTTAATAATATTTAGTAACAAAATGTAAAATCTGTATTTTCTTAATTGAATGAAGCATCTCAACATCAATATCAACCAATGCCAGCTAATGCTAGTATAAATGATATTAGAAAAAATAACTTAATTTAACATTATTTAGTAACAAAATGTAAAATGTGTATATTCTTAATTGAATACGTATCAATATCAATATCAGCCATTGTTAGCCAATGACATTAGTCAATATAAATGGTATTAGAAAATGCAATTGAAAAGGAAATAACAATATAAATAATTTTTAGAGCATGAATGCTTGCAAGTTATGGATAAATAGGGAATTGGAATAAACTTATTCATATAATAAGATTGACCAATCAACCAAAATCCCTTTTAGCAAAATCCAATAAACAGTTGTAGCAATTTTGAATGTAGATTTTTTAAGGAAATTTGGATGCAAATTTAGGGAAAGAAAGTGGAGGAAAAGTCAAATGAAGTTGTTTTATCTATAGCAAAGAGCCATGCAAAGTATGCAAGCAAAGAATACATTGGTCTAGACTTATAAAAAACTTAATTTTAACAAATCAGGCCACAGATAAGACCTATGTAATATCTGTGTTACTATTTCATTTTTTCCTCTAATAATCTTGCCAATTATGTGTTTGTTGCAAGCTAATGGAGACATGTTATGGTGAAATGTTTTTATAATAATGATTGAAACAAATTTTATATGAAAAAATAATTATGACTCCTTGCAATATTCTTGATATATTACACTAAAAATCATTCACTTCAAAGTTCTCTATCACGATAAAGAATAAAGAAAAATCAACCTTAGTGGCTTTAACAGAGGATGAAATATTGTTGAAGTTTATGTAAAACCAACTAACTTTTCCCCTATAAATGTTACCTATTCATAAGTACGGTAAATTGAAAAATTGAAATGTAAAAAGCATTAATGATGTTTCATTAACTAATCCCTCACTTACAGATTTAGATTAGCTAGTAATTTACTAGTAATTTAGGTTAAAAAGTTATATGCTAATGACACTTCGTAGAGAATGTAACATTCTCAATGCATAAGTAATGGATCTTTTAATGATGCTAATTCTAAGAAATATATAATGCACAATTCATAAGGTCATGATCATATAAGGAATACAAGACAATCGTAAAGAAGGAAGAGTAGCGGACCTGCCTTAATAAGCAATAGCTAGCAGTCATGTTGATGTGGACAAGAATAGAAATGAGGACAATGACTGGACCAAGAAGAAAATGAACCACTAAGAAGAAAGGGAAAGTGCATGAGGAGAGGGATAGTAACTACCAACCGATAAGTCTCGACCGACAATAATTGAGAGGAGAGAAAGAGAGTGTGATTGGAGAGGAAAGGGAGACCACAATGGACAATGATTAAATTTAATGCGACACTGTTTTTTTTTTTAAGGTTAACTAATGAGAATATGATGCCATTTGGGTGATTTTAAATAGATTTTATGTAAAGTAAAACAACACTATTTAATATTGTGACTATTGCCTAAACAACATCGTTTAGGAAGTAAGAAGTTGAAGAAAAATAATTCAGGTAAAATTGAACCATTTAGAAAATGAACTAAAGTACTAAATGCTGTCATTTGATGTTTGACCAGATATTTTGTGCCACATGGGTTCCATATGTCACATGTCATCCACATGTGACATATCTTATAATATTAATTGTCTTTAAACGTTTATAAAAGGTTATATTTTTTAAAATATTTTTTAAATATTAAAATTCTTTTTTGAATGTTTTAAATGTTATTTTTTGATCTGAATGTTAGTTAAAACCTTATGATAAAAAAAATTTATCTTTAGAATTTATAATTTTAGAGTTTATGATTTATGGTTTTAAAGTTTAAGTTTTAGTATTTAGATTTTCAAAATTTTAAAATTTAAGATTTTAAGGTTTTACACATTAAATTTTAAAAAGTTAAAATTTAAGATTGTAATTATAAATTTTAAAGTTGAAAAGAGATAAATTTATAATTTATTTCATTGTTAGTAAAACCCATGTAAACTATAAAAGAGGCCAATAGAAGGGCATATGGAGGCTCCCCAGTCGCCCTTTATCTATTTAAGAAAGTTCTATACTGAAAGTTGAAGTTATTCATTAACTTTTATTATTAGGTTTACATTTTAAAAAGTGAGAACTACTCTAATTTAGTCTTTACATCGTAAAATAAACTTGCTAGTAAAAACTTTATAAATGGAAGCGTTACCATTCTATTTATTATAATCATATTCATTTTAAACTTATAATAAATAATCTATTATTTTAATAATATTTAATTATCTTTTATAAAATGCGTAAACAATATATTAACTAATGGCCATATATATTTCACCTTTTAAAATTACGTCTCACACTTTTTAATGATTTTTTAGATAGTAATAAATTTCATAAATGTATCAATTTCAAATCATTTAGATAATGGCGTTTATAGTGTTATGTGTACGCAATCCTAGCCTAATAAATCTAGCATAGGACCTACTTTTCTTGTTCACTATTATCAACAACAACACAGTTATAGTCAAAAGCATTACTTAGGAAGAAGAGTAGAGTTCCAATGGTAGAAGAAGAAAACCTTAAGACCCATGATGCTATTCTAGCATTGGATGGAATTGGTCACCTCATCCCATTTGCGAAACTTGTGAAGCGTCATGTTGATCAACATAACATGTCTACTACTTTCATCGTCCCAACACTTACTCCTCTTCAGGGGCTAAAAAACCAGTTCTTGAATTGCTTGGTGGCTAAAGACGCCAAGATAGAAACTATAGTTTCACTCTCAATGTTAAGGTCACTTCCCTCATTTTGAGAGATGTAAAGATTATATAGCTTCATTTCCTTTCTTTATATTGTGGCATTTTTGTATATACTATGCTGTATGTTTAAGTTAGCTAAGTTAGCTACTATTTTTAGTCAGTTAATTAGTTGACTAATTTTGCTTTGTTATTTTGTTAAGTTTGTTTATTATAAGTGATATAAATAGGCATAATTGTATTATTTTGAAATGGATCATCAGTGAATAAATTCAATATTTTTTGTATCTCTCTCTCATTACACTGTACAAGAAAGTCTTCGATCATGGTATTAAAGAGTTCAATCTTGGGTTGACTTTGATTTTCTTGTCAATGACGATGCAAATAGGGGATTAAAGATGGTGTTGCCGTAAAATTTTGTTTTCAAGTTGTGATGAAGAGTTTCCATAAGGTTTTGATGATTAGGGTTTAGAATCTTCTTCATTCAAGTTCTGAAGCTTAGGGTTTATGGAAGCATATATTTTGTAGATATGGCGAGTATGTCTCATTATTCCCTTAATGATTCCGTCTTTGAGTCGAGATTAAAGATTCACCATGAGGAGAGTCCACTCTACCTACAATGCTTTGACCATCCAGGTGCGGTACTATTTACCTCTCCTTTAATTAGTACTAATTTTTTGAGTTAGAGTAGGTCGAGCAAAATAGCCATAAGAGCTAAGATGAAATTATGGTTTACTGATGGAAAATGTAAGAAACTAAATATAGATTCAGGTGAATATGATAAGTAGATTCGTACTAATTATATGATTAGGTCTTAGATTTTGAACTCAATCTTAAAAGAAATTGTTGAAGCTTTCATATATTTTGATTTTGCTAGAGAGTTATGATCAGACATAGAAGGGAGATTTAGGGAAAGTAATGGGCAATTAGTGTATCAATTACAAAGACAAATTAGTTCAATTTCCCAAGAAAATCATATAGTAGCTAGGTACTTTACTAATCTTAAGAAGTTGTGGGATGAGTTGCTCTGTTTGATGCCTGTTCCATAATGCACTTCTGGAGTAGTGCATTAATGTGTGCATGTGTGTAGGGTACATAAGATAGTAGTTGAAATTGTATCCTTAACTCAATTGATGTAGTTTATGATGGGATTAAATGAGAGCTATGATACTATAAGGAATTGGATATTAGTTATGGACTTACTACCTACTATAAATAAGGCTTATTCCATGGTTCTGAGAGTTGAAAAATAAAGGGACATCTATTTGGGATTTGTTGAAGGAATAAAGAATAATGCACTATTGGCTAATACGTCGAGTGGTAAGAGAGGTAATAATGGTGGGGGGGGAAACTAATATGAAACATAAGGGAGGTGGTGTAGATAAGAGTGAGTTATATTGCACTTATTGTGAAAAAAATGGACATCAAAAGGAAATTTGTTTCAAGCTATATAGGATACTAGATTGGTATAAAGATCTTCAATAGAAGAGAGGAAAAGGGTCTACTAAGGCCTTTGAAGCCAATGTTGCTAATACTGCTAATGTAGAAGGGATGCAGACAAATGAAGAAGGAGGTCTTCATAATCTTGTTTTGGCAGAGATGATCAGATAGGAGTTAGTGAAGCTGTTGAAGAATCAAGAGGTCACTGATCTTATAATGGTCAACTTTACACATCTTAACAACTTTTCAAGTACTTCTGTTATTTCTAAAGCTATGTCTTGCATTGATAATATTAAGTCTGGTTCTTAGATATTAGAACTTGGGACTTCAAATCATATGTGTGTAGATCTTAACCTTTTGTATAAACCCATTGTGATTAATAATTTTACACCTATACACTTACCTGATGGTACTTTAAATTGTGCTCATCATATTGGTGATGTTTTTCTTTAATAGAAGGTTGTCTTAACTGAAACTTTATATGTCACTACTTTCAAATATAACCTATTAATTGTTAATAGACTTGTCGCTACAGCCTCCATTGCCTTTCACATTTTACCCTACCTATCACACTTTACAGGACCTAAAGATTAACAAGATTGTGGCCATTGGTAAAGTGATAGGACTTTTTTATGTTCTTGATGCACAATGTTTTTGTGTTGATATAATAAAATAGCATTCTTTGTGTACTATTAGTGCTCCATTTAATCTTATTAATTCCACATTTTTATACAAACTTTGGCATCACAAATTATGCCTTACATCTGATACCGTACTAAGTCATATTGATTATATCAATCCTAAGAATGATGGTTCTAATAGTATATGCGATGTATGCCCTCTTGGAAAACAACATAGATTGCCTTTTTCTTCTAGTTCAATTCAGATCATGTCTATCTTTCAAATGGTGCATATAGATATCTAAGGCTCATCTAGGCATCCTTCATTATCTAGTGGTCAATGTTTCATTATTATCATAAAGGATTTTAGTTAGGGTATATGGACATATTTAATGAGTCATAAAAGTCAAGTAGTTCATATCCTAGATCGTTTCTTTAAACTAATTTCTAACTAGTTTAATAAATTTGTCAAGATACTTAGGTATGATAATATGGCTGAATTTGTGGGTGATGATTGTTAACAATTATTTACTGACCTAAGTATTTTGCATAAAAACTCTTGTACTTATACTCCTTAATAGAATAGGGTAGTTAAAAGAAAACATAAGCATTTTTTAGAGGCTGCTAGATCCTTGATGTTTCAACCTTCTTTACCTAAGCAATTTTGAGGTGATTCCATTCTTATTGGAACCTACATTATTAACAGGTTGGCCACTTATGTTTTAAAGTGGAAAATACCTTATAAAGTCTTGTATGGGTGTCTTCCTACATATACCAATTTTAGAACTTTTAGTTGTCTTTATTTTGCAACTAATATTCACCCAACCAAATCTAAATTTGATGTTCGAGCTTCCAAATGTATATTCATTGGTTATAGTTCAAGCTAAAAAGCTTACAAATTGTTTGATCTTCAATCTCATACTATTCTTGTTTCTTATGATGTTATTTTTTATAAACATATATTTCCATTCAAATCTATATCACCTGATACTTCTGTTATTCCTCTTCCTTTCCCTGGACATGTTTGATGAGTCATAAAAGTCAAGTAATTTATATCCTAAATCGTTTCTTTAAACTGATTTCTAATCAGTTTAATACATTTATCAAGATACTTAGGTTTGATAATAGGACTGAATTTTTAAGTGGTAATTGTCAACGATCATTTACAGACCTAGGTATTTTAAACAAAAAATATTGTATCCATACTCCTTAACAAAATGGGATAGTTAAAAGAAAACATAAGCATTTGTTAGAGGTTACTAGAGCTTTGATGTTTCAAACTTCTTTACCTAATCAATTTTGAGGTAATTCCACTCTTACTGCAACCTACATTATTAACAGGTTACTCACTTTTGTTTTGAAGTAACACCTTATAAAGTCTTGTATGGACATCTTACATATACTAATCTTAGAACTTTTGGTTGTCTTTGTTTTGTAACTAATATTCACCCAACCAAATCCTAATTTGATATCCAAGCTTCCAAATGTATATTTATTGGTTATAGTTAAGGCTAAAAAGCTTAGAAATTGTTTGATCTTCAATCTTATACTATTCTTGTTTCTCAAGATGTTTTTTTTCATGAACATATTTTTTAATTCAGATCTATATCACCTACTACTTCTGTTGTTTCTCTTTCTTTCCCTGCTACAGATTCTTATTCTGATTTTGAGTCTTTTTCTCATGATACTTCTGATCCTCCACTTATTTATTCTCCTTTTTCTCAACTGGATTCTCTTCCTATTACTCCATATATTCCTGCTTCTTTTCTTGTTCCTTCTAATCTTCAATTGAGGGGGAGTACTAAATAGGTCTGTCCGCCTGACCTGTTAATTAATTTTATCTCCAAAGCTATTACATATGCTTATTTTTCTGCCATTTCATCTTTTGTGTCTTAAGGTCCTGCTTCATCTTCTTATGCCCTAAATCCTTATCCTTACACCTAACCTATCCATTTTTCTTCTACATACATGTCATTTTAGTTAACTTGTCCAATATCCAAAAACTACATTCATATGCTCAAGCTAAATCCAATGAACATTGGATTACAGCTATGTAGAAAGAATTGCATGTTTTAGAATTAAATCAGACCTGAGAAGTGACTACTTTACCTACCGGTAAGAAAGCAATTGGTTCTAAGTGGGTTTACAAACTAAAATTGAAATCGAATGGTAGTGTTGATAGGTATAAGGCCAAAATGGTAGCTAAAGACTACAATCAGATTAAGGGGGTTAATTTTCATGATAGTTTTTCTCCTGTTGCTAAACTTATCACAATTTGAATTCTATTGGCTGTAACTTTTTTTTTTTTTTTGCTTGGCCTATCCACCAGTTAGACATTAATAATGCCTTCTTGGATGGTTTTCTTGATGAGGAAGTTTACATGCTTCCTTTGGATGGCTATACTAAAGTAAAATCAGGTTAGATTTATAGGCTTAAAAAGTCTTTTTATGGCCTTAAACATGCTTCTCAATAGTGGAATACTAAATTTACTAATAGATTATTATCCTTTAATTTTACACAATCGAAAAATGATCATTTCCTTCCCACTAAGTTTAGTGATTCTTCTATTGTTGCTCTGCTCATTTATGTTGATGACGTTCTTTTAGATGGCTCTTATGAGACAGATCTTTTGGTTGTTAAAACTTTTTTGCATGATGCTTTTACTATTAAAGACCTTGGTCTTGCAAAATATTTCTTTAGATTGGAAATTGCAAGGTTCGTTGAGGGCACTTCTATTAATCAGAGATAGTATATCTTAAATATCTTACAAGATAGTTTTCTATAAATATCTTAAGCTGGTTTCCACACCTCATCCCAAGGGTTTAAAGTTGTCTATAAATTCTTGTTTTTTGCTTATTGATCCAGATCCTTATATATGGTTGTTGGTCGTCTTTTGTATTTGAGTTTTACACGACCTAATATTACATATATAGTACAACAATTGATTTCATTTCTATAGGCTCCTTGCGATTTGCATTAGATTATAATTATGCATCTACTAAAATATCTCAAAGATTGTCCTTTTCAAGGACTTTTCTTTCCTATGTCTACTGGTTTTCGTCTTAAAACCTTTTGTGATGCAGATTAAGCTTCTTACACAGATTCTAGGAGGTTCTTATCATGTTTTTATATATTTTGGGTTCGCTCTTATTTCTTAGAAGACAAAGACATAAATAACTGTTTTTAGGTCTTCTACTGAAGTTGAATATAGGAGTATAGCTTCAATTGTTTATGAGTTGCTTTGGATTTCTTATCTTCTTATAGACCTGTAGGTTGTTTTTCTTACTCTTATTTCTTTATGGAGTGACAATAAGGTTGTACTTTATATTATTGCAAATCCTATCTTCCATGAAAGGATGAAGCATCTTGATATTGATTACCATCTATTTAGAGATTAGTATAAGCTTGGTCTTATTACTCCTTATCATATTGCTTCTAAGAATTGGTTGGCATATTATTTACCAAGTCTTTGGCTGCTCCTAATTTTTCCTATTCGCTGTCTAAGTTGGAATTGTTTGATGTTCATTAAGTTTTAACTTGAGGGTGGATGTAAAGATTGTATAGCTTTGTTTCCTTTCTTTATACTGTGTCATTTTTGTATATACAATGTCATTTGTTTAAGTTAGCTAAGTTAGCTACAGATTTTAGTCAATTAATTAGTTGACGAATCTTATTTTGTTATTTTGTTAAGCTTTTTTATTGTAAGTGATATAAACAGGCACAATTGTATTATTTTGGGATGGATCATTAGTGAATAAATTTGATATTTTTTGTATCTTTCTCATTACACTACATAGGAAAGTCTTTGATCAAGAGATATTGAGGTCTTTGAGTGACAGTTCTAAGTTGGAAGCTTTGGCTGTTGATTTTTGCTACACCAACACTTTTGATGTTGCTTAGGAGTTCAATGTCACTCAATGCATTTTTTACCCTTCCAATGATTTGACTTTGTCTACATTTTTTTATCTACTAAAGCTTGATGAGAAGGTTTCATGAAAGTATAGAGATCTTAAAGAAATCATGAAAATTCATGGATGTGTATTGATTTAAGGGAAATACTTGCTCGAACTGATTTAAGACCGAAAGAATGAATCTTACAAGTTTGTTCTCCATCAAGCGAAGAGGCATAGACTTATAAAGGGAGTTATGGTGAATGGTTTCATGGACTTGGAAGGTGGGGTTTTAAAGGCTTTGCGAGAAGAATTGGGCATACCTTCAATTTATTTGATTGGATTGGTTATGAATTTGGGTTTAAAGAGTGATAAATCAAAGTGTTTACGGTGATTGGATGATCAACCACATGGCTATGTCTTATACGTTTCATTTGGGAGTGTTGGAGTTCTCTCTTATCATCAGATGACGGAATTGGCTTTGGGTATAGAGCTAAGATTTCTCTGGGCGGTAAAGACCCCAAAATATAAAATAGACTTCAAAACTTCTTCTAGTATTTAGAACCAAGAAGACTCTTTATATTATTTGCCCAAAGGGTTCTTGGATATCTGGAGTTTATCATGTTTATCCTCTATTCTCATGTACTCATCATTATCAAAATAAATAAATTATATTTATATAATTTTTATTATTTGCATAGCTCATAAAGCTCTCTATATTAAGAAAAAAGTTAATTTTGATTAGTTGGGTTACAAAATCTTTCTTAGTTATGTATATTCAATTTGAACTATCAATTTGTTTTTACTTTCCTTTTTCGAGAGGGGAAGTCCTTATCCGTATAACTGATACATCGGGACTTATGATACTTGTCCAAACTTATGTAACTTACTACTATTGGAATCTTTGTAGGCATGTGAAATTTTTAATGATTTGAATTTGCGACCTTAAGGATAAAAAAAGGTGGGTTTGATAACATTTTAACAGGGAGTATCACGAAGGGTCGGGGAATTAAAAGAGTCTAAAAATTATGATACTAATTTGAACACCTATAAGAGTTTAAATGTTAGGTCCATATGTTTAGATGCATGGAAAAGGATGACATTTGTCTAGATGCATGGAAGAGGGCTTGGGATTGTGTCTTTAAACATGGAAAGGGACCTGAATTCTTTCCACTTGCCCTTAATGTGTCACATCCATAAGCATTCCTTAGTTCATTTGGCTCCCTTTCTTTGTATAAGTATAGCCATAGACACTCAATACACTCACTCATGTGTTGAAAGGACCCAAACGTGATTCATTGCAAGTAGTCTATTTTTTGTGTTCATTTGGAGTTCCTTTAGGTCCAAGTAACTCGTTAAGCTTACATATATATATATATATATATATTAAGCCTTAATTCCTACGTTAGGTCTTTCTGGCTAATAAAATTTTTTATAAATATCTAGGTTCTAAGGAAAAGTTAGAGAGTAGATTAGAGCCATCAAATAGTTGGTCAGGAGATCAGGTAAGGTTAACCTAAAACTATACTTTTATATTACTATGATGTATGTAAAATGTGCTTAGAAAATTTTAAATGTGTTCTTTGCATATGTAAGGTGATGTTTGTATAAAATAGACACTTGATAACCAAATTGTATAATTTTATAGACATATAAATGATGATTTATTTGTGGAGAGATGGGAGAGTAGTTCCAGCTTGTTTGATTACAGCTTCGACTGCTAGGCAATTGATGTTAGAGGGGTGTGAGGCTTATTTAGCTCATATTATATATGTGAGGGAGGTGAGTCCTGGGATAGAGGATATTCCTGTGGTGAGAGAATTTTTAGATGTGTTCTTAGATGACTTATCATGTTTACCACCCCAGTAAGAGGTAGATTTCTCTATTAAGATGCTATCTGGAGTTACCCCGATATCTATTATGCCCTACAAAATGGCCACTGTTGAGTTGCAGAAGCTAAAGAAATAATTAACGGAGTTGTTAGAGAAGGGTTTCATTAGACCGAGTACATCACTTTAGGGAGCTCCAATATTGTTCGTGAAGAAAAAGGATGGTGTTATAAGACTTTGCTCTAACTACAGACAGTTGAATAGGGTGACAGTAAAGAATAAGTACTCGTTACCAAGGTTAGATAAATTGAGGGGAGCAGTCATATTTTTGAAGATTGATATGAGATTAAGATACTGTCAGTTGAGAATTTCTGAATCAGATATTCCCAAGACAACTTTTCATACTCGGTGTGGGCATTATGATTTCTTGGCTATGCCTTTTGGATTGACTAATGCAACCGCTGCTTTCATAGCATTAATAAACAAGACTTTTCAGGAGTAGTTGGATCAATTTGTGATAGTGTTCATTGATGATATATTGGTGTATTCGAGGAGCAGAGAGGAGCATGACCATCATTTGAAGACAGTATTATAGATTTTGAGAGATAGACAGTTGTATGCTTAGCTGAGTAAGTGTCAATTCTAGTTAAAGAAAGTAGTCTTCCTTGGACATATGGTATCTCATAAGGGAGTGATGCTTGATCTTGCAAAGGTAAAGGCAATTACAGAGTGGCAAGCACCAAAAGATGTATCTGAAGTGAGCCGTTTTCTGGGACTTACTGGATATTACCAAAGATTTGTAGAGGGATTTTCGATGATAGCCAGCTCGTTGACTAAGCTGTTAAAGAAAGGGGCTTAATTTCAGTGGATTACTCAGTGTCAGGAGAGCTTTGAGGAGCTTAAGAGGAGGTTGACTTCGAGTCCTATTTTGGTGTTACCGTCTAGTGGTGGAGGTTTCGAGGTATAGACTGATGCTTCGAGCATAGGTCTGGGGTTTTTATTAATGCAACAGGGGAAGGTAATAGCGTATGATTCTCATCAGCTGAAGTTACATGAGCTGAACTATCTCATCCATGATTTGGAGTTAGCAGCAATTGTACATGCCCTTAAGATTTAGAGACATTATTTGTATGGAGAGACTTTCCGGATCCTTACAGATCATAAGGGCCTCAAGTATATTGTCATTCGGAGGGAGCTGAACTTGAGGCATAGGAGATGGATTGAGCTACCGAAGGATTATGATTATACTATTGATTATCATCAAGGGAAGGAAAATGCAATGGTGGATACTCTTAGTAGGAAGAGTTTAGACTCAATAGCTAATTTAAATGGACACAGTATGAGCTTAATAGCTAATTTAATTAGACACAGTATGATGTCGTTGGTGGAGTTGTGGGCTTTGGATACACATTTGGAGATTGATGATGTTAGTGGCTTATTGGCTACATTGCAGATTCAACCTGATTTGGGAGATAGGATTAGGGAGGCACAGACTCAAGATTCCTATTTATTATGCTTGCGAGAGAGGGTTCAATAGGGTAGTCAGACTAATTTTTCAGTAAGATCATATGGTGTGTTGGTGATTAGAAGTCAAGTTTGTGTACTAGATGTGGATGGATTACGAAAGGAGATTATGAGGGATGCTCATTGTGCACCTTATGTCATGCATCCTGTTACTAAGAAGATGTATCGGAATTTAAGGCCTTATTATTGATGGCCAACGATGAAGAAAGACATTGTTGATTTTATAGCGAGGTATTTGACCTGTTAGCAGGTGAAGGCAAAGCATTAGGCACCTATAAGAAAGCTAAGACCCTTAGCTATTCCATCGTAGAAATGGGAGAGGATTGCATGGATTTTGTGGTAGCTCTACCAAGGACAAGATGTAGGCATGATTCCATATAGGTGATTATTGATAGATTCACCAAGTCTGCTCATTTTCTCCCTGTTCAACAAACAGATTCATTAGACTAACTAGCCAAGTTGTATGTCGACGAGATTGTGAGATTGCATGAAGTTCCTGTATTTATTGTATCATATCGAGATCCTCAATTTACATCTCGATTTTGGAGAGGTTTACAGATAGCTCTTGGAACAAGGTTAAATATGAGTACTGCATTTCATCTTCAATTAGATGGACAGTCAGAGCATACGATTTAAACACTAGAGGACATGATGAGAGCTTGTATGCTGATCTTTGAGGTTTATTGGCATCGATATTTGTCATTGATAGAATTTGCCTATAATAAAAATTATCACTCTATTATCGATATGGTACCATTTGAAGCATTGTACGACAGATGATTTAGGGATTTAATATGTTGGGATATAGAGGGTGTTAGAATGTTAGAGGGGCCATAGTAAGTACAAGAGACGGTGAAAAAGATAGATGTAGTGAAACAATACTTGAAGGCATCTCAAGATCGACAAAAGATTATACTGATCAGCATCGTTGAGAGATGGAATATAACGTTGGGGATATGGTATTTCTACGAGAACCACCTTGGAGAGGGATTTTGAGGTTTGGTAAGAAAGGAAAGCTAAGTCTGATATACATTAAGCCATATGAGATTGTAGAGCATGTAGGTCCATTGGCTTGTAGATTAGCTTTACCTCTAGAGATGTCGTAGATTCATGATGTATTTCATGTTTCAATATTAAGATGATATCGATTAAATCCTAGTCATGTCATAGTAGAGCCTGAGATTGATATTGTGAAGGATGTGACTTACATGGAGATTCCAGTAGAGATCATAGGTCGAGAAATTAGGAAATTAAAGAGACGAGAGATTCCGATAGTATGAGTTTTGTAGAGCCATCATCAAACTCCGAGATAGGCGACTTGGGAGGTAGAGGATGATATTTGTCGTCAATATCCACATCTATTTGAACCCTCAGGTACGTTATTTAATTTCAAAGATGAAATTTCTTTTTAGAGGGGAAGAACTGTTAGGTCCACATTTTTAGATGCACAGAAGAGGATGACATGTGTCTAGATGCATGGAAGAGGGCTTAGGAACATATCTTTAAACATGGAAAGGGACTTGAATTCTTTCCACTTGCCCTCAACGTGTCACATCCATAAGCATTCCTTAGTTCATTCGATTCCTTTTCTCTGTATAAGTACATCCATAGATACTCAATACACTCATTCATGTGTTCAAAGGATCCATATGTCATTCATCATAGGTAGTCTATTTTTTTTGTTCATTTGGAGTTCCTTTAGGTCCAAGTAACTCATTATGCTTATATATGTATATATATATATATATATTAAGCCTTAATTCCTACGATAGGTCTTTTTGGCTAATAAAATTTTTATAAATATCTAGGTTCTAAGGACAAGTTAGAGAGTATATTAGAGCCATCAAACAATTGATCAGGAGACCAGGTAAGGTTAACCTCAAACTATACCTTTATATTACTGTGATGTATGAAAAATGTGCTTAGACAATTTTAAATGTGTTCTTTGCATATATAAGGTGATGTTTGTATAAAATAGACACTTGATAACCAAATTATGCATTTTTGGAGACATATACTAGCAATGATGATTTATATTACATGTTTTATGATGCGATTTAATTAAGTGATCAATATGACATTAGTATATGGTTTTACGTGTTATGACATGTATTGCTAGATTATGTGATAAATGTGCTAGATATATCCTTTAGTGCTGTATGATGGTTCAGATTTGATGATTTGTCTGCTTGGAAATTCCATAGCAGATTTGGAGGAGAGATGTTCTCGCTTTGAGCAGAGTTTACGTATGGAGATCAGATTAGGACTAGGGACAGTAGTATCAAATTTCAAGGCACTTATGACTTCTACACTTTGAGTTGAGGGAGTATTAGAGATGGGTAGGAGGAGAGGAGAGTCGAAGAGGAGAGCTGAGTACCAGATGAGTGAGGGGAGTAGATCTATGCGAAGAGTTAGGAGTTACTTTTTTTCATCTGATGTTGGAGGATTTCGGAGTGAGGGTTCAACTGTGGGTATAAGGGGATGTTTGGGTAGGTCAGGGAGATATATTAGTGCACATAATGTTGCCATTGCACTTTCTGTAGGGTCAAGTAGAGGAACTAGTCAGGGATACCAGTGGTCTTCAGGTCGAGGAGATAGGAGACCTAGATTTGATACTTATGGTAGATACCATTTTGGAGCATGTTGGGGAGCAGGAGGGGTTATATGGGCATACTATCTTTGTGATAAGCAAGGAAATTTTCAGAGAGATTGTCCGAGAGGGGATGGAGTGAGAGCAGCAGAGACTGTGCAAACCTACTATATTTGTGGTGAGCGAGGACACTTTCCGAGGGATTGTCCAAGAGGGGGATAAAGCAAGAACATGAGAAATAGTTCATCGACAGAGTAGAGGAGGTAGTGATCAATCTAGTGGTCGAGGCGGGGGTTGAGGTCGATGTAGAGGGCATGATGGATCTCGAGGAAGATTTGGTGCACGAGAGATTCTTTCAGTTATAGGTCAGGCACAGTTGAGGATCTACCACATAACTCGGTAGGAGGCACCATCATCCAATGACGTCATATTTGGTACTATCTTCTTACTTGGCATAGAGGCACTTGTATTAATTGATCCAAGATCATCCCATTCATATATCTCTTCTGAGTTTGCTTCTAGAGTTTCGAGGGAGGTTAGTACTTTAGGGTATGATCTTTGAATTCGTATGCCCACTGGGGATTGTGTTGTTATGAGTAGTGTTAGGAGAGGGATCCCAGTGAGCATTGATGGAGTGAAATTGAGTGAGGGAGGTACCCTATGTAGAGATATATGTATTTGTGATTTTATTTCCACATAGTGATGAGATGTGATGAATCAAGCTGGCAGACCATTAAATATAAGCCTACTAGGTTTAGCAAGCCCCAGAATGAGATCATAAATGGTAATGATAATATAGCTGAGCATAACCATAATATTATGAATGTGTATTGAGTATTTCGGCTATGATGTGATTAACATATGCATGTTCTGTGTAGTGGTTATTTCATTATTTATCTACTTATTTTATATTGAGATATGCATATATAAGGGTACGGTTAGGTGACCCTTACTGAGTTAGCAGCTCATCCCTTACCATTACATTTTTCAGGTGATAGAGTGAGTGGAGATAACCCTGGTGT
>JAOXYD010232262.1:0-31456 GCA_028565735.1 Pinacopodium congolense
ATTCATTATGGAGTGCCTCATAGAGTCCATATCTGACATATCTGGAGCTTTCAGGACCTTTAGGTGGGAGGTTGTAGGTTAAATTTACACAATATTTAGCAAGTTAAATAGAATCAAGTATGATTAAGGAGTAGGTTATAACCCACTCTAGGAATTATCTCCCATTGGCAATTGCAAATCCATATGTAACTAAATTCTTCCATAAGAGTATTACTGTAGTTGCAGGTGATCGTAATTACGGTTAATGTAGATGCAATTATGAAAAATTAGATCCAGAGTGTAGCTGCAATATTGGAGACTGCAATTTTAAACCATAATTACCAACTTTCATTAATGTCACTAGGTTTAAAACTTCAATTATAGCTAACCCAAGTCAAGGATTTCACGAACAATGAAATTACACTAAAACCAACAAGCACTGAATTTCACTAAATCTGGTGTTAAGAAAATTTTCTAATTACAAAGCAGCTATAAAAGTTGTTAATCTCTATCATTGGGATTTAAGTATAATCTAGTAGATGAAAACATATCAATATGCACCATTCATCTAATGTACGACATTGAACATAAAATCTGCCTTAATTTACAAACAGAAACGTGTACTTATTTAAAAGAAAAACAAAGTACTTAGAGATCTACAAACTGCCTTAATTTACGAACTCCAATGAAGATCGAGTACTTAGGGATACTGAATTCAGAACTAAACAAAAAAAAAACAAACACCAAATTTATATATCAGAAATAATTAGATGTCGATTTGAGAGAGTTAGATGGAAATAGTAGGAAATACAATAAAGGTACTCAACGGGTGTGACAATTCCAATTTCAAAACTTTTTAGCACAAACATATACTTAAATCCCAAACTGCAAACCCAACACTCACAATACACAACTAAGATGGAAAAAAATATTCAACTAAATCAAGCCTTCTGATTTATGGAAAGGATTCAAATCAATTACGACTAACATTTTCTAAACAAAAACAATATAAGAGACCGTTGGTTATTAACTAGCCAAACCTTGGATTTCGATAGTCCCGGGCAGCGATTCGTAGATGACGGGAAAGATGTTTTGAAATTTCTGACATCAGAAACTTTAAGGCATTGCACTGTGGCAAGCGACCTAGAAGGAATTGAACCACTCTCCATTCATAGTTTATTTATGACTTTTGACATCACACTGACAAACTCAAGACCAATATCATGGCAACATGAATAACCAAAGTATAGGAGAACCCATTTCCCCAGAAAGTCTCACTCTGTAACGATCCGATTCTTGTTATTAATTAGAGTGAATAGGCCACCGATAATTGGACCTTGGGCAGTGACAGTTTCATTCTTTACCCCCGCACTTGATTAAAGATTAAAAAGGAGAATCTAACAATTAATCAAAATGAAGTATTACAACCTGCACCATGAAAAAAGTTCTAACAAGCTGTTGAAGTGGAATTTCAATAATGAGAAGAATGTTTGTCCCTCTACAAAAAAATTGGATAGGATAACTGTTTACATCAAAAAATCCAAAACAAGATCTATGAATATCACACCAATTTCCTGATACTAGTTAAAAATTTGAAACTGCTATTACCATAAAGCCAAGTAAATTAATCTGAATGGTACGAGCATTTAAGGGTTGTATGCATGACTTCAGAAATAGCCTCTAGATTTAATCATAAGAAAAGTCACATAAGAATTATTATTTAGGGAGATTTGATGACCAAAGTCCTGTGAGTAGCGAGGAAGCATTGATAAGGAGGTGAAAGTGAATGGATATAGTACATTATCTGATTCGTTTCCAAAGACTACAGAATATTAGGGTCTCTAAAATTAAAACTATAAAATACATGAGTTTTATTAACTTGTAACCCCAACCAAACTCTAAGTAGCTAAATTATACATTATTATAGCATATGCTGTTTGAAAACTATTGAAGTTAATTGCTATTGCAACAACAACTAAGATGCCATTGGATGCACCAAAACCCTTCAACTTTTTGAAAATTTTAACATATAGTTCTAGATCTCTTCAATCAAAGATAAATGTTGAAAGCACAAGCCCCATAGTGTACAACAAAGTAACGTCTGACTTTCACCAAAAAAATTAATTCACTAAATTACAACAAGGCAATCTGGTGATATTATGCACTACGCTAGACAACAAAATTAATGAAAACTATGTGCCAATATATTACTAGTAATTACATAAGCCATGATGAAAGTTGCGGAGAATTTTACATGATCTAAATATTAATATAAGAAAAAAGTAAAACAAGGAAAAATATTTAGAAAGGTTGGAGCAGTGAGGACTCTTCTCATCTAGTAGTAACTTTAGGCAAGAATATCATAACTTCCTATTTGACATGGCTATAAATCTAAATTTTCATCTCATTAAATGGAAGAAACCAAGGAAGAATTCAGGAAAAAATTTTCCCAAGTCTTTGACCTTTAATCTACAAATTTTTACTTCTTACCATCATAACTTGGTAGAGAAAACCAAGGCTCAAGATATACCTCTACTACTAGCTCTCCTTTGATCATTGTAATAAACCAAAGCTGCAATCCTTTCAAATCCAAGTACCACAGCAGGCTGCTAATTACATGTAAGCAAAACAAAAATGCTAGGTAAGCAAAGAAAGTTGCACAATTTTTTAATAATCCAAAGTTTTGCAAACGCAATGAGAAAGGTTATGAAAGCACATTGTCTATAAAAAATGGAGAACTGTTAAAGTACTTCAACAACTAATAATAGAGGAGCCTAGAGGCCTACAGTGATCCAAGAACTCCATAAGCCAGAAGCTAGTGTTTCTATAGGAATTATATGATCACCATGGCTCTTTCCCCACTAGTGTTTCTTGTCGATGATGTATAGCTACAAGATTGAACCCTCTTAGACATACCAAACCTACACAATTTCACATAACTTCAACTTAAATGCCTTAAGAATAAAAGGGAAAATGAGGTTACTACACAGCAAACATGTATTACTATAACTAGACCCATATTCCAGAAATTATATTCTCAATCAATCCAAAAGACTGACATCGCATATCTGTGAAGGGAAAACAAGAGCTTATAACTTACCAACAAGAATTCGAACTCATGTGATCTAAGGACATAACAAGTATACATTTTCCAAGAACCCATTTTGATAATAACAATAAAGAGAAAAAAACATAGCATGAAATACCACCGAACATGGACTTAACGTTCTCTCATCGGATATCCAACTCCATCTGCTCGATTTTCACAAAGTAGCATGGCCTCGCCGAATCTAACGGCAGCAACAACAAAAAGTCACCAAATTAAAGGAAACGTCGCCCAAACACAAAGCAAAGAAGAAGAACAAACAATGTTACAAAAGAGAAGCTTTTGTCTAGAAGGAAAATTAAAACTCTAGAACACGAGGAAGAAAAAGTAGAGAACAAATAAATAGAGTGAGGGAAGAATAGACCAAACTAACCTTCACTTCATTTTTTATTCTATTATTAAATTTGTTAATATTAATACTGAGTAGGCAGCCCAGGCTACAAAGGACTGCGAGAGCTGGGCTACCTAGTTGGGTCCATAAAGGAATTTGTAGGTATTTTTCTTCTAGTCGTTTTGTTGCCTCTTAGGTTTAATTTTTTTCTCTAACCTTTAGGGGTCTATTGTCTTGGTTACACGTAAGGTCTTTGAATGGCTCCATGTGTGCGACGACCTGATCTTGAGTGACCTTAGTGTAAGGAAGCTGGAACATGGAACTCCGAAGTTTAAGAAAATAAAATGTTGGCCAATGACCTTGGTAGACATGAAAAGTTGTTCCTTTGATCAAAGTCACGAAGCGATTGGGATGGTGAAAAAGTGTATTTAGGTTACAACGATTGCATTGTTTTTTAGTAAGAATTATTGGCGTAACTTACATTTTAATGAGTTTGTGATCTGTTATATTCCCAATTTACTTTTTGTTTTGTGATTTTAGGGTGAAACAATTTGTCATCACGTGAGTGTGCGTCTACCTACATAGGAGGCACTAGCTCTCCGGCATTGGTGCTCCCAAGATTCATATTTGTTTCCTGGGAAATTTTGTGTTCCAACAAATTGACAGGTGATGACAGTACTAAAAATTTAATGAATTGTGTTGGATTTCGTAAAGTCGATACCCATGTGAAGATCCTTTGTAATTGCATCTAGTATTGGGAACTTGGTTGTTGTATGTGTTTCATCTGTGGTTTTCATTTTGAATTCGGTATAGGAACATAATGGTATTCATTTCCAATGTGTTGTTAAAGTAGATACATTGGTCATTTGAGGGTGACTTCAGGTGTTTCCTAAAGTTTATATTGACAAATTACTTGTAGTTTTTTCGTATTTACTTAATTCTGGTCAAAATTTAGATGTGATGGTCTATATGAATGGGATTGACTCATGAATGAAGAACAACAGTGTTTGAGAATGGTAGGTAGAGCATAGGTGCGAAAGATTGCCCCTGTGTGTAGGGGAGACTTGTAGGTTCACGAAAACGTTGGGGACAATGCTCCAAATACTATTGTTGGCACACACATAAGTGTCTGTAGCATAGGGTTATGTTTTTGTACACTGAATTCCAATTGCAGGTACGATATCAATATTGTTAAATTTTGCAATTGCACATCAATGTCCAATGTTAATGCATTAATCTTTCGTATGCTTTCTAACTAAAATGTACATGTACGTGGAATTGTGTGTATGGAAGACCGTGAAATGTAGTGGTTAGAAAACTTCATTGAACAAACACCTAAGTAGTATGTGTTGTATTATTGTTAGTAATGCGTAAGTGCTTCAATTTGAGTTCTGGTTGTCATGAGCTAAAGGAATCATACCACAGATATGGAATAATGAATGAATTGTAATTGAAAAACACTATATATCAAACTATCCTATGCCAAGAATTACCTGTATGATTTTGGTTATTAATAAAGTTTTGATTATGCAGTACGTTGTAGACACTAATTTACGAGTTAACTGTGCAGGGAAGAAACAGAGGAGGGAATCAAATTTACTGAGGAAATGGAGTTTGGATGGATTAAAAAACCATGAAATAGTGATGGGCTTGAGTGCATTTTCCATTAAAGAAACCACTAATTCTTGGCATTTCACATCTGTTAAACACACAGAATGTGAGCATCGAATAGATAAAGGCAAATATATACTGAAAGTAGTTGGGCAATAAAATCCCTTTATACAGAGCGAATGCAAGATGTGTGATGAACAAGCCATGCTCCGTACGAAGGCAGATGGAAGTTCATGGCTTGATTCACTGAGATCGAGGAAATGTGCATTATCAAAGGCACCTTGTGTGGAATTGGTTGTTTTTGACGATATTGTACCTATTTTTGGAAAAATGAAGTTGAACGATGTGGGTGGAATGCAAAGTCGTGCCAATACGGAGGGCGTGGACTATTTTAGGATTGACTGTGCAAAACATAATTCTGTCATCATGTGTGGAAAGCAATGCACATAAATTCCCATTTAATCTATGGATTGCGGAAGACAGTGAGAAGAGAGTAAGCTGTGACTCATCTAAGGAAATTATGTAATGAGCAGATGTTTCAGTATTTGTTATATCGGATTATGTAGGGAAGTATAAGATGGCATGTGTTCAAGTACTAATAGTCGGGTTTCAATTAATATATTATGTATTGTTTATGTTGAATACCACGTCTGGACAAATACTAAGTTAGTGTTGTGGTTTTTATAGGGACCATCAGAAGATTTGTTGAGTTAGAATACATAATAATAGGGTCGGTGAAGAGTCTTCGAGCGATTGTTGCAAAGTTCCTCCACCAATAAAGTCAAGCTTGTAGGATCAAAGGGTGATAATAAATATTTTAATCTCCTTTTTTCAGAGAAGGCAGTGAAATGAACATATCTAGAGATTGACTATATCAGTGTAAACATTCATGGAACTATTTATCTCAAAATGATTTTATAAGCTTCATGTAGGGAAGAAGATGCCACTATTAATCCTTGCTTTAGTGTGACGATATAAGATTTGTTATCATGTTTCAGATGTAGATCTCGTGTCAACAACATGGTGACAAAATGCAAAACATAATGTTGTAAACACTCCTATTTATTGATTGAATTTACTAATCAACATACAGCGTATGCTTATGTTATCTCATTTTTGTATTGCAGTTTGTCGGTGGTTTTGTTTCAACTGTTGGAAGGTACCTCATCACCTCAAGGCACTAAGAAGTATATATTAGATTACGATTTTTCAATAAGTATCAATGAGAGCGTTTACAAGGTTGAGAAATAATATCATATTGTTTTGCTATTAATGAATAATAACAATCAATATACATTTTACAACGGAGTCATATAATGAGTTTGACGTATGAAAATGTGGTCTAAACTTGTTTGAGAAGGACTAGTTTAAGGTGATTTAAAAATACTATAAGGCAGTAGTGAAAGATGCAAGACTAGGGATCCATGTAAAGTTGGCATCTCAGGTTAGTGTTTCTAACCAATATGTTATTGTGTGTTAGTGCATTCATTTTGTTTGATAGGAAAAAACAATCATATATCATCTTACAGTTTATGATTCCAGTTTTAAGAAGTGACCACTGGTCAGTATTATGTATCGAGTATAATCATGGTATGATAGACATATTTAACTCCAATCACTTTTGTGAAGCCCGATGGAGCAAGTTTGCAAAGACGTGGTGAGAATTGTTTTTACATGGAAGTCTAAAAGCCTTAATTTTTTAGGATACATTGAGGGTCCCTTCGTATTTTTTTTAAGTCTGAGATTAGGAATTGAACCTTTGAATATGTTTGAAGCATTGGTTGGATTCATGTTAGAGTTGCCCCGCAAAGTCCCCTAGAAGCATTAGACAAATTGTTATAATTGTAATATATTAGGCATTCCAAGTCTGTAAGAAGTTTGTAAGCCATAATCTCCATCAGTAATTATAACAACTATAGCATCGCAATTGGAAGCGATTCATCACAATATCGTGTCTTATGCAATGCACAATGGATTGTTTACTAAGAGTTTGGTAGGTAACCAATGTTATGAATGCAAGTGAAAAATTTAGCCATTTCCTTATCCCTAGAAATAAATTATTGATGTTATTTCTTGCACTTGGGAACAGAGTTAGCATCTAGTACTACGAGCATTGTAGACCCCCTAAATAATTTATGAACGTTCTCTCCCAAATTAGAGGAGTGGAAACGGTATCATCCAATCACCATTGGCATTAAATTGCGTGCCCTAATTAGACAGGACCTTTGTAACAATTTGCTCCAACAAACTTTTACATTGTGGTTAACATCATATTACAATATGAAAGGAAATTAAATAGCACAAGGACTTGGCATATGCAGGTACATAGTTAGGCGAAAATAGTTGGGGGCATGGAATAAATAATGCACAGACGTCACTCTTGCATGCATTCATGTTGTTGTAGGTTGTTGTTGTCAATTGTCAGCCACATTTCTGTATATGCTTGCTGGTTACTGCATTACCGAATGACTCCTTTAGTTTATGTAATTTGGATATGTCCGCGCCAGACCAACATAACTTAATTTAAGGATTTCCCTAGATAAAGTCATATGTTAAATGTAGACTCACTTTAAATCCCTATAATTATAAATATGAGTGACATGATAGCGGAGACAACTTAAATCTTGGTCTTATAACAGTACATCATATAGTACCTTTTTTTTAAAATTAAAAGGCAATCTCTACTATCAAAGATGTTCATCGTTATTTTATCCACCCAAATGTACTATATGGCAGGGGAAATATATGTAATTGTAAGTCAATGTGATGTAGACCTAACAACGTAATGGTAACCTTAAGGACTATAAATGGCAGACATCCATATGTGCACACATTAGGATAATTGTTGGATAGTGTGGTGTGTAGCATTAATTCACCTTGTTTTTGGCTAATGCTGCACGTCTTTTTGTTGGTGTAGTTGATGAACCAATGAACAATTCTTTCCGTCCCTGCAGCACTAGGTTCCAGACTTGTTTGTGGATATAATTTCAATGTAAGTAGGATCAATTGTAGTTTGTCCTCCAACAACAAACACATGAGACTGTACTACATCTCTCGGTTCATTTTTCATGGTCAAAATTGGGTACAATCAACAAAGAATAGTGTCACAATTGTTGTTCTGTTAGATGGTGTAAGTAACACTCCACATATAATGTGAACAAATTGTCCCGCCAACAATGTATCATTACCAAATTTAAGCAAATAGAAGATAATGCGCAATTGAAGAGAACATCCCATCTAGTTCGTACTCCACTACTAGCCGAAACAATAAGCTGGGGTTAACAATCTCCTTATCTTGTGAGCCTCTGACATCGAGTGTCAGTTATGGCATGAATGTGATATTTGGTCATGGTCGCAAATTAATCTCATTCTTTAATATGTAAGTGAGTAAGTTGTAATCATGACCGTGTCCATGTTTTCGCGATGAAATGCAGTCAATTCTTATAGTTTGGTCCCATATCACGACTGTGATAGCTAGTCACAGTAAAATGTTAAGTGTAACCAAATAGCGTATGATGACGATCGTGTCTTTATTGTAGTAAAAAGTGTTGGATTAGGTATTTTTCAATTTTTATTTTCTTTTTCCTCTATTTTTACGTTTTTAAATTAAAGTGACTAAAATTTTGTTGAGTAAATCGATAAAGAAAGATTAAAAATATTAAATAAACTCTCAAATTGTCATGTTCTCGAGTATCAAGTAGTGGTGGGGATAGGAAATTATTAAGAAATTTGAATTTAATCGGGGTTAGGCTATGCTATGGTGGTTAATTCTAATTGAAATAATTATTAATTATTAATATCTACAATTCATAATATTTCTCTAAAAATATTTCAATTATAGTTTTAAAACATTTATTCAATAATTTTTCTTTTATATTTAAAAATTATCAAATTTCATTTTTAAATATTAATATTATTTTATTAACAATTTAATTATATGAATTTTAAGTATCATGTTAACTTCGATTAACTACAATAGTTTTATTAAAATCTATATTTATTGACACAACTTATCATATTAATTTGTTAGCTCTAAAAATAATCTTTAATAATTATTATTGGTTACAAAAAATAGACATTTCTCTATAAAACTTTTTCGGTCTCTAAATATTATTTTTTAATCTTAATAATTTAAATTAAATATTTTATTTATAACACATGATTTATTGTTTATCGTATCCATTTAAAAGTTTACATATATGTCCTAAAAATAAAATAATTGTAAGTTTATTCATTATTAAAAATAAAATTTAACAATTGTATGTTTCTATTGTTTTTTATCTACTTTTATTAAATGCAATACTATAATTTAGTTTTCTTATTTGTAATTACATATAACTTGAAGAGTTAAAGGTGTAAATCTAAGGGGTCGTTTGATATCACATATGTATTTTTATTGTTTTTTTTCTATTTTTGTTTTCTTTTTTTGTGTTTATGATTTTATTTTGTTAAAAAAACAAAAAATATGTTTGGTTAGGATTTGTAGTAAAAAAGAACTCAAAATTTAACTAAAAAATAAGTTAAAGTCTTTTATTTAGATCATTAAAATTTAACAGTTTAGATAAAGTTAATTATTTGTTTTTATTTGTTTCTAGATATTTTTATTTAAAATTTTTAAGATCGGTATCTCTCTATCTTTATTGTGGCCAATTACTGTAAAATTAAGGAAATATTCTTAGTTGTGTAATTTAGCATGATTCAAAATAAGCACAAGAAAAGGCTCAAGGGATTTTAATAGCTAATATACTAATTAAACTTCAAATCTTTCTCTTTCCCTATTATTTGTGAATGTTTTAACAGCATTTAGGGACATATATAAATCATAATGTATAACAACTATATCGAAATATATAAATTAGTTTGGAGTTTTCTTAGCTGGGGTTTGTTCTTTTCTAACCTAATTAATTAGTAAATTAGGTCATAAAAATAGCTAGATATATTCTCTAACTTTTAGTGATTAATTTTGTTTATATAATTACCTATGATCATATTTAATTCTACTCAATATCTTAAAGTAATAAAAATTGCATTACACAAATTTGAGTTAATTTTTTTATTTTAATAATTTTAAAGCATACATAAAATGATATCTATTTATCCCAAACTTTTATAAATATATCAAAATTTTTATTTTGTAACACTATATATCCTAACCTATAAAAAATGTATATTTACTTATTTATTTTATTATAAAATTATTAGTAATAAAACTTAATAATGCTCAAATAGATTTCACCATCAACATCTATTTAGGGTGCCCTGCAAAGTTTGATAACACTTAGATATATTCTCTATTTTTATATTTTTTATATTTTTTACTTGTAAAAAAATATAAAATATTTTTTCAGATATTTAATATTTTTTTCAAAGATGTATTGAATAATTTTTATTACTTATATAAAATTTTAATTCAAATTTTCAAGTATTGAATTTTTTAAAAAGGTAACAACTCGAACCAACTAAATCATATAACTATTTAATTTTTCAAAAAAAAATCATATTACTAATTAAGATAAATAAAAATCCATTTTCATATTTTATAGAATCCAATACAAAAAAATGATAGTTGAGATATATTTGATATTTCATTCATAGTTTACAATATTTGATATAGTTTATACTCTAAAAAATAATTATTAGCAAGTTGGAAGCCTATAAATATTCATATGTCAAATGTATCTAAAATTGCTACGATTCATGCATATGTTGATTACTTATTCTATAATAAAGTTTCAAAGTTCTATTTCTTGCTTATGTATAAGAGTTATTAATATGATTATCAAAGAATGATAACTTTTCTATAATTCAATGAATTTAACACAATAACTTCTAAAGAGCCTCAAATTATTAAAAATAAAAAAATAATTTTCAAAAATCAATTAAATAAATTAATCTTAAAAATTAATCAATATGCATTTTTAATTAAAATAACTAAAAAAATTATAAATGAAACTATTAAAGTAATTATTTGATTAAAGAGTAAAATAGTAAAAATTATTTAAAAATAATAAAATTTGAAAAAATCATCTTTTTTTTTGCCCCTATAAATAGTTCCAAATTTTCAAAGTCCCTTATTTAAAAAGTAAAAGGCCTTTTTGATATTCGTTAATGATGAATTAAGGGAGGTTTCAATCATTGATTTTGATGATAACCAAATAATTTTATTGCTAATATTTTTAGTTTTATGTATTAGAAAGATAGTTAAATGCAAAATGTGCACGTATACATGTTAGACATCGAGAAGGAAGTAGATTCATGAACAAAATCTTAGTGTTTAACCAAGAATTGATGAGAAGAACAAAATGGAAGATCAAGTGATGGATGAAGATCATGTATGGATAAAGGTTGAATAGTTATAAACTTGTATGCCTTGATCTTTATCAATGCTTGAAGGACACAAAGTTACATGTTGCATTTTGCACAATTATTTACATGTTTGTATTGCATAATGGTCAACATTTTTAGAGTTTGATTGAGTTTGTTTATTGCATTTACATAATAGAATTTCGATTAGAGTTTCATATTAATATAGAGTTTCATAATCAAGAGGAAATTTGATGAATTATTCTAAAGTAATCCTCTTGATATGTTAAAGTGCTTTGGGAAGTTGTTCAAATTTAATTGAAATGTGTTGGTATGTAAAATTATATTTTGAGAAGTTTTAGAACTTATATGAATTTAAATTGAAAAGAACCTTTTTGAAATATTTGAGAAAATTTGGAAAATTTTGAAAGAGTTTGAAAATTATTTAGAATAAAAATTTTGTTAATCAAGGAATATTTTGTATTTGAGTTAATTGAAATGTTTTAAAAATTGAAATAACCTTGGAAATGGATTTGAAACTTGTGTTCAATGTCTTTAGAGTTAAAAAAAATGTTTTTGGTATGGTTTAAAATGAAATGTTTTGAAAATTTTCTTAAATTGTCATAACCAAGACAAATTTTGTTTTAAAGCTTAATTGTGATGTCTTAGTATTCAAAATTATTTTGGGGATAATTTAAAATTTTTTTGAATTGATTTTGAAGTGTAATATTTGGACGTGTGTTGATTTTGGTCGAGTTTTACATATTGTAAAACTTAGAAACAGAATTTCTCGGTAACTAGTTGACTAGTTTTTAGTGGTTGGTCGACTAGTGTTGCATTTTTAATGGATATCGATCTACCATTATAGGTTATGCAATTGATCAGTGTTAGATTTGAAGCTAGTTTGGTGGACTAATGTGAGAGGGTTGGTCGATTGGTGCGTTAAATAGATAAACAATATCTATTTTTGTAACAAAATTTTTTTTATTGTGTGTAACATCTTTCTTTGAGGTTTCAAAGGCTATAAGAGGTTAGGAAGGTTATAAATAGGTGTTTTAAGGGTCTTAGAACAATCTTTATGCACATTTGATGATTAAAAGATATTTGATTGAGTTTTTTTGTATATGTGTTAGTTTATAAGTTTGAGAGAAAGATTTAGCATTAGTTTATATTTATTTCATTTTTTAGCCCCTAAAGTGTTGTTTTGATCAAGCAAATATTTAGGCTTATATGTTCTTTAGTTGTGTTCATGAGATTGATTTCTAGAGGCTTGATTTTGGGAGTAAAGTTGTACATTTTCATATTGGTGAAAGGGTTATTCCTTAGCCTTTATAAAAGTAAGATTGGATTAAGTTCCTCTTTACCCTCTTTATGAAAAGAAGAAGTTTTTGGGTTACTCTTTACCCTCTTTTTGAAAAGAAGAAGTTGTAAGGGTTCCTATTTACCTTAAATAAGATTTCAGTTAATAAAAATTCAAATAAGATTGTTGGGAGTGGAATTAGGCTTTATCTGAATCATTATAAAAACCGTAGTGTATTCCTACTGTTCCTTTACTCTTAAGTTTATGCATGTTGTGATTGTTTTTGAATTACTTTAATTTAAATTATTATGTTAAATTTATTAGTGGCAGGGTTGATCTTAATCAAACTCATCTTAATAACATTTAAAATCAAATGAGATTTAATCAGAATGGTAATAGTCTTTTTTTAGTAGGAGAGAGAGGCAATCCAAAATTTGCTTAAATCTTCATAGGACTAGGAAAGTTTTTATAAATGATCTTTGCATAATAAATGGCTGAAAGAGGGTGATAGAAATACAAAATTCTTCCATAATTCTGTTATTGCAAATAGGAATAGAAATAATATTCATTCTCTTATTGATGATAGTGGTTATAGGAGATTCTCTTTTAATTACATCCTAATCCAATTCCTCACTTTTTTCCAAAATACTTTAGGAAAAAGTAAAGAGCTTCCTTTCCATCCTCAGCTACTTAGCTCCTTCTTTTCTTCCAAAATTTCTGAATCTTATGCTAGATCTTTAACTATGCCTGTTACTTCTAAACAAATTAGGGATGTCCTTAACTACTTTAATCATAATAGTGCTCCAGGTTTTTACGGTTTCAATAAGTATTTTTTTAAACAGACTTGGAATATTGTACGACACGATATAACCCTAACTGCCCAAAAAAAATTATCAAGAAAAACTACTTAAAGAAATTAATTCTACTTTCATTTCTCTTATCCTTAAGTGTGTAAATCCTTATTATGTTACTAATTTTAGACCTATTTTTTGTTGCAACGTGATTTATAAGATTATTTAAAAAATATTAGTGAATAGGTTTAGAGATATTCTGGCCAATATCATCAATTATAATCAATATGCTTTTATTAAGGGTAGTCAAATAGGTGATAACATACTTCTTACTTATGAAATTTTGTAAAAATTATCATATAAATAATGGGTATAAATGTTGTGCTTTTAAAATTGATTTTAAAAAATCTTATAGCTTTATTTAATGGGATTTTATCTTTGAAGTTTTGTCTTCATTAGGGCTTCATCATATTTATATTGATTGGATTGAGGAATGTACTAATTCTCCTGCTTATTCTATTTTAGTAAATGGCAATCCTTCTAAACTTTTGAAAGGGAAGTCTAGTTTGAGATAGGGTGATCTTTTATTTCCCTATTTATTCATTATGTGTATGGAAGCCCTCTCTAGTATTTCAAATAACACCATTGCTTAGAGTCCATTGGTTGTGCTCTAAACTTAATCTATCTCATCTTTTGTTTTCTGATGATCTTCTTTTATTTTGACATGCTGATAATTAGTCGATTAAAATTCTATTTGATGATATGAATCTATTCTCAAATCTCTCTAGTCTTGAGATGAATCTATCTAAAACTCAATGCTTCTTATCTAAAGATTCGACAAACCTTGAACTAGATATCATAAAATCACTAGAATTAGCCCATGCCACTTGTTTGTTAAGTATCTTGGCCTTCCCTTACTGTCAGGTAGACTTTCTAAAAAATATTGTTATCCTATGATTGATAAAATAGATGCTAGGGTGAAGAAGTGGATCAATAGGTCTCCTTCTTATGTTGGGAAACTTCAGCTTGTAAATTTTATATTATCTACTTTTCAAGTTTTTTTTAATTTACCCACTTTATCCTCCCTTCCTCTGTTATCAAAGATATTGAATCCAAATTGCATAAATTTTTCTGCTTTAAAGTGACTACCACTAACCATTTAGCTAAGGTTAAATGGAGTGATCTTTGTAGATATAAAAAACAAGGCAATTTAGGTATAAAACACATTAAAACTTAGAACAAAGTGCTTTTAGGAAAAAGAGTGGATTTTATTTAATAATTCAGAGGCTTTTTGTCTTAAGTGGGTTCATAGCATTATACTTAGAAGGAAAAATTTTAGGAATGTTATAATTAAGAGTGACATCTCTTGGAGTTGGAGGAAATTGCTACAGGTTAGGGACTTTATTTGGAATCAATTCAAAATTAAGATTAGAAACGGGGTTTCTACATTTTTGTGGCAGGATTCTTAGCATCATAGAGGCATCCTAAAGGATCTGACTACTCCTCAATTGATAAATGGTTCTGACCTTCCTATTGGAGCTAAAGTCTCTGAGATTATTAGAGACAATACCTGGAATTAGAGCTCAACTTTAAATGAGACCAGCTAGAGTCTCTCTTCTGACTCAATGCCTTAATTTATAGATAGCTCTCAGAATGAAAACTTAGAATAGTTGGCAAGCCCTTACCTATTTTAAAATGTTATTATCTGAAAATGGTTTGAATCTCTATTCTGAACCATTTTTAGATTAGCCTCACAACTCTTCTTAACCTCCCAACCATTTTATACTAGTTTTAAGACCTTATGCTTTATAGAAATATTGATGTAAACTTATTCAAAATTATCCTCCTAACATGTGTTTATAACCTTTGACATGAATGAAACAACTGTACCTTCAAAGATTCTTCCACGGATGCTTAGAGCAATTCCACTAAGATGGTCACTCAAATTACTAAAATTCTTAGCTTAAACACTAATCAGAGATAATAGTGAAGATTTGGTTTTGTGTTATCCTAACTTTTGTTTGCAAGTTTTCTTACAAGAATAGGTAGAATTTAAGAAAGAGATGGAGATAACACTATACAAATTAGATTGCCATCTCTTCACAACAACATCGTTAAAATCACTGATGAACTTGATAGTATACACCTACAGAGGAACCTGACAGTTAATCAATCAAAAACTAAAATGAATGATAACTCATCGATAAAGAAGATTGAGCTAAATCCAAAGTGCCCTTATGCCACTTATTTTAACAAGAAAAGAAAAATAGCTCAAATGACAATACCTGATAACATAAGTCAGGTACAAATCTCCTCAAGCAATCTTCCTTCTAATCCTGCATAGTAGTTATGGATACAAAAGATAAAAGAGCTTAGTTGTTGGAAACACTTCTCTCCTATTAAATACATTAAATATATATCGAAGACATCATAAGATTCCCATTTAACTAAGGTTCCTTTTGACAAAATATTTTTTTTAAAGAAACTGAAGATCTTATTAAATTCACCAAAAGGAAAAAAAAACTAAATATGCAAGACTTGCTCAGGAAAAAATTCTTAAGGAAAGTAGATTAGAACCTTTTGTTTAAGGCCTTATCATCAGGTAGGAAGCACACTCTGACTTAAGTTAATTTCTGGATTGTGGATTGTGGATTCTATTTTGTTCTCCTTGATGTTATATTTTTAGATGCTAATGTAGTGATTACTACTAGATTTTTTTTGTTTTATTGGTTGTAAAGTTAGTTCTTTAGTGATTATTATTGGAGAGACAAGGAGCTTTTCTAGTTTTTGCTCTATATGGCAAGGGTTTATGCTTGTCTTAGTCTAGTTTTTAGATTTCTTTTCTTATACAGACTCTTTTTTTGGGTTAAATATATTTATGATTTATCTAAAAAATTATTGTTTTAAATTAGCATATCATTTGAATTTAAGTTGAATTTCAATTTAGGGAGTTCATTTTATATAAATTGGATTACATAGTTTTGGACTTAGTTTAGAAAACGTTTCATCACCCAATTCACTCCCTTCATTTTGGATACCATAGAGCTTACACTTTAGATTAATTTTCTTATTTACTTAATTTTACTACCATTTGACAAACCTTATTGTATTTTTTATTTTCCAGCATTTTAAAATGCATAATTTCTAATAAAATATTTAAAATTTTTTAATTATTAATTAATCATACAAAATTATATATTTTTTAAAATGCAATAATAACTTATATAATCATTTCATAAATAATTTAGATTATTTCACAAACCTAATCAAACTTCAATTATTATTTTTTGAAATAAATTAAAATGTGATTTTAAAACTTCTTTAGAGACTACATTAGTAACTTATGGTATGTATTTATATTAATGAAAATATGTGTAAATTTAAAAAAAATGGCCACAAATATGACATTGGAGGTGATTAGGCAGACTTAATTGCCACCACCTACCATATGGACATAAATTAACTAAATTTATATTATTTAGATAGTATAGATATTTTACATATTTAAGGACAAAATAGTTATATAATTGATACATTAGTAAAAAAAAAAAAAACTTTTTAGAGACATAATTTCTCCCACCAAACTCATATGCTTCCTTTGAATTTCTTTCCTTCTTTGGTTTAAGATAGTTTAGAAACACAAATAATCTTTTTTTTTTCAGATGCCATTGTATCTCCTTAGTAACATAAACAAGCCACTACTTTATTGTCAATGCCATCTCCTAGTTTTTTCTCATGTTTTCTATTGGTATCTTTATAAAATATAAGGTATTCTTCCTACTTGTCATTATGATCTTAATTTAGCAAAATAACTAAGCAATCATTTTTTCTTGCCATTGTCATCCCTAGGTTTCTTATTATGAGTTTCCATTAATAACCAGTTAAGATGTACATCGATTTCCATCAACACCACCAAATGATGGTAACCATTTTTTTTTTGTTAACTTATATTTAGTTTTTTTTTATTGATTAAATATGTAAGTAAATGAAAATGAACACCCATTCTATGTTTAAATTGATTAGAATTTACAACATACTTGTAATGTTATTAGAGAGTTTGATTAGGTATAATTTAATGTTGAATTTGTAATATATTCTCTCCATTATTGATTATAGACATTATAACTTGTTATGTAATATAATGTTAAGTATAATTTATAAAAGATGTTGGTGATGATAGAAAATTTAATTTATAAAAATGTTAATGAAGATAGACTAATCTGTAGCTTATGCAACATATATGAGGAATGTGTAGATCACCTGTTCTTCAATTGCTCATACAAAGCTCCCCTTTAGTCCAAATTGGTAACGTATGCTTCCTAAATTACAAAGAAATCACATGGAATGATATTATCGCTTAGGCAATTTCTAAGTGTTTTACTTCATATGACATATTAATCTTTAACATAGGATCTAACTCTTGCATATACTAGATTTAGAGGGAAAGGAATGCAAGAATCTTTAGTTATACTCCTTTAACCATGGAAACATTCAGTCAAAACACTCTAACATAAATAAGCAAAGCTCTAATGGCAAGGAAAAGGGAATTTACCCCTTTTTAAAGATTGAAGGCAAGCAAGAATTTATAAGGAATTATTCTTTCTATAACACTCTTAAGTAGGTTTCAAGATTGCATCTCTTATGAATCTTGACTATGACTGCTTGGCTAATCATATCGAAACCTATCATGTAACTTAGTTGGTTGCTCTTTATGAGGTTTTATTTTATTAATTAAATTCTTTACTTTCATAAAAATCTAATCCTTATGCAATTTTTGGAACAATTTCAAGTTCAACATAGTTTGAGGTTTTTAACATTAATGAACAAGTGGTTTATCATCATTATTTTCTTAAAGATGATCTAGGTTGTTTGTTTAACTATAAGTTACTTTATGACACTTACGTTATTATGAGATTTTGAGTACTTGTTCATTGAAGAGTAATTATGTTGGTTTGCATAATAGATCAATAAAATTAAATATGGAGGTAAAAATAGAACATGTCTTCTTCTCGTCTATTAGAATTAAAGTTTATATGATGGGATATGTTAGTTGTTAACATTTCCTTAACAAACAACATAATGCCTAGACTTTAGTTCCTCCCATTTTTCAATAAACAACAAATTATGAGATATTTTGTATTGTGTCCTTATGAATTATATTATGGTAAGGAATGAAGACCCATCTTTTATTTCACCTTCTTCCTCACCTTATTCTCAGCTTCCATTAACAATTAGATAGCTCTGTCTTTAGGTCAACAAAGATTAATAAGATGATTAATTAGAGAATATGAACATGTTATTGTGATATAATATCTTTAAAAAATAATAAGCTATAGACTTTTTTATTGTGATATATTTTATAATGTAATGGTTATTTTTTATGACGTAATTTCCAAAAAAAATTGTAATATGTACTGGTATGTTTTGTATAATATAATAGTCTTAGATGTAATGTAAAGGTATTTCATATATAAAGCTATGATATGTGCTATTAAATGTAGTTTTTTTGTGTGTGAATGTATTAGTATAAATCAACAATCTTGACTCAAAAAATAAGGTAGTAAGCTTAGACTAATTTAAACAAAATTACTGAAGTTTGCCTCGTAAAGTAAGAAGGTATTTAGTTGTTGATGAGACTTTTTGATGATATATACATTTTGTGTTCATTTTTTGTACTACACAACTCTCTAGACAAGTTCACTTATTGTCATATAGTATAACGAATAGAGTATCAATTCAATGACTTAATTAATAATCTAGATTCTTGAATTATTATTTAAACTAATCAATATTATAATATGAATTCAATGACTAAATTAAAACTAAACTAAATCAAACACATTGAGAAACTTGCAATTAAGAATGCAAGTAAAACGAAGTCATAATCAAATGAATAAATGATTTAAATGAAACATAACCTTGGAACTTTTAAGAACTTATAACAATCTATTTAATCAAGGAAAATTACTTTTTTAGACACTTAAAATTCCGAAATTATGCTTTAGTCTCTCTTAAATTATTAGCACATATTCTTAAGTTAATTGATTTAATTCTCTTTCTAATAAAAAGCCTTATAAACACATTACTCAATCTTTGAATTTCTCTATTAGATTTGACTTTAAACCTAAAGATATATGTAAACCTATCTCTAGAACCCCATGTAACTCCTATTATCTATGTCACTGTCTAATTACATACACAAATAATTACCCCATGTAACTTAATCATGAATCAATATGCAACAAATATTAATCTAAGGAATATGAGAATATAGGTAATTCACAAAAAATAAAACCTTTGATTACAATTAAACCATCAATCCGTACAATCTAATACTAGGGTTTATACTATTTAGATAATAATCTAATTAGTTTATGATCAAATTATTTAAAAAATAAAATTAAAAAACAAAGAATGAAGAAACCTTGTAACGATATCCCCCTTGAATCATAATTGTCTTCTTACTTTTATTCTCTAAATTGAACTTCCTTGTTGATTTTCTTCACTCTTGCTTGTTTTCTCTCTTGGAATTCTCTCTAAGTATTTTGATGGCTCTCTCAAAAGCTCCCTAATGATGGCCACTATTAGGTTTTTTAACTCTAATATTATCTATGGTGTAGTTTTTTTTTTTTGACTAAAAAATAGCTTTATATCTTAAATGTTTCAAGAGTAAAGAGACTCTTGCTTAGGGCCAAAACAATGATATTTGGATGGACATTTATAAATTATCTTGATAACGAGTAAAATGGCGCTTCCTATAGTTTTAAATAACATCATTTTTATTTATTGTCTATCTTCTAACTTCTTTTCAAATTTTGCTCCTTTTGATACTTGAACCTTAAATCCAAATCATAGATGAAAACTTATCAAAACGACTTATTAAAAGGAAAATCATATATAAAAATAGGTAAAAAGCATCAATTAATATATCATATAAAATATCTAAATTATCCATTATGAAATTCTCCGACACTTGAATAATTTTTTGTCCTTAAACAATTTCTCATGACACCCACTAAAAAAAAAAAAACTCTAATAGCAGTTGGAAATTAATTAGGTACTCAAACACTAATCAATGTAACAATAATTGCAAATGTCTCCTAACTCTATTTTGACTATGACTTAACATATACAATCATACAGTATGACAAATCAACCTTACCCACATCAATAAATCTCAAGTAACTCTACACAGATCATCATGTAACTTGATAAGAGTGTTATATGAATTACTTAATTTTTTTTATTTACTTCTTATTTTGTAACCATGAAATCAATCTTTAGGAAACATACTTAAAGTGCTTTCACATGCTCATAATTTCAATTACCATTTTACGTGAAAATAAATATTTTATGATGAAGAAAACCTATTTAGTAAGCAACTAAAATCAATAGAGTAAAATAATTCTTAAAAAATATATAAAATTTCAAGAAAATCACACTAAAATAATGTCATTATTCTACGCTTTCATAAAAATCTATACAGAGTTTCCACAAAAAAACTTAATACTGCATATAAGGGTTAACTTAATTCATGTAATGCACATAATCATAATTAAAGAAAATTCATGATCAATCAAGAGTTATTGAACACAACTATATTAACTACATTGACTGTTAGTGTACCAATTGACAATCAACTAGCCACTAGACTTATTTCAAGTAAGATATTTAAATCAATCACTCTTAGAAACTAAATAATTTAAGTGCATAAATAATTTAACAACCCTTTTCCCCCACACTTAAAATAGACATTATCCTCATTATTAAATAATTAAAAAAAGTATAATGAAAGGAACAAGAAACTCTTTTGAAATTTAATGTGTAATTTCTAAACAAGAGTTTCATTAATTTATTAACTGTTAAAATAGTACGAGCTGATTGAAATGCAACAAGAAAAAAATAAAAGGGTGAAAGATATTTAAATAAACTAGAAATGCAATCACAAAGACATAGAAAATCATAAAATCTCCTTGAACTTGAAAATGAAGAAATTACCATATTTGCTCAATTTATTGTTATTAATGATGTATCTGACTCTGTATGTCTAGTAATAGCTCATGAATAATAGTAAATGAAACATCCAAATATGATGCCTAAGCCAACTGACACGTACTAATCAAAGGATGTGACTTGGTTATAACTTAACAGTTTTAGGTATGGCCTCAAGCTTAGCAATATCATGGATTGGAGCTAAAAGATCATCTAATTGGTCATTACACTCTAATGGATTGTTACAAATGTTTCTCCATCATCTCTTGTTCCTTCCATACTTCCAAATCTTCAAGGTAAAAAAAGTAATGTTCATTGAAGTTGATAGATAGACTAGAACCTTATACTCAAAATCAACTCCTTTTTCTACAAAAATTCTCATAAACATTTTCAAAAAGCAATAAGTCTTGTTAACCTCATAGAACCTCAACATCTTGTTCATGTTAGAAATGATAAATCTAATTAAAAGAATTCCTAATAAATCACTTAAACCATAAATCATTCGAGAAAGTAAATAACTATTTGTGAATCATACCTTATTGAGGCCACTAGTTCCTGGTTGGATATTGGCACTAAGCAACGCTTCAATAACATGTTCCCATTCTTGCAATTGAAAATTAAAAAAGTTGATAATTTGAGCTATAAAAAAGACCAAGACTACTCCAAACTTCCCTAATATCAAATGTTACGCCTAATGTAGCACTATCACCACATATGGAATCCTTCTTTTGCTTGTTTATTGAACTCTTATTTGGTATGCCAAATAAGTTAGAAAAATAATCCAAAGTAATGTTAATCAAAATAGTTTTTACAAATTTTTGAATTTCCATAATGTCCTCCTCGACTTTTCCCTGAATGTTAGTGTAGAATTCCTATATCGAGGTTTAGTAGTAAGGCCCATTCAATTGTAAAATCAAATTCCATCTAAGAGTATGAAATGCTTTTATAATGTCAAACTTGGACTCGACCTCAAGTAAGGTGATCCATTCCATAATGATATCGTTCCATTAATATGCTTCAAACTAAGCTTCATTACGGATGTTAGTTTATTATATATGGAAGTTGCAACTTGAGGAAATTTAGGAGTGCAATAGTAACTAACAAATAGGTTAATCAGAGATTCTATCAGTAGTGAGAATTCCATTGAATTGAAATCTAGAGATGAATGTCGTACAACTAAAGAGGTGGACAAATAAGCAACAATAGAGTTAACAAACACAAGTCTAAATGGAGGCTAGCGACATATAAAGGAGCTAAAGTAGCTAACAGAGTTAAGGTTACATGGTGATGGATGGGGATGAAGATCTAGGTAGAGATTACTTAAATGGAGGATGGTCTAAGAAGCATAGCTGAAAGTGGCCTAATCTAGATGGATAGTAGGAGTTGGCAACAAGATACAATAACAATGGTGTTGGCAAACTAACACAGAATAGAGTAAAAGATGATAGTAGTGTGACAGCACTTAAAAAATACATATTTTGGGCATGATTTAGTTCTTGTTGGGAGATGTTTTGGAAACAATTTCATGTGATTTTCATGCATTTTGAGTTAAAATACTTGAATGAGATGTTACTCATATGATTTTCATGTTTTATCACATTTTATAGGATTTTGAAAAACAATTTGATGTACTTTTTAGATTGAAAATTGTGTGGAGTTAATTTAGGTTCTAATAAAATTAACTGTGGATGCTCTATACCAAAATTCATGGTCAAAATATAAGCAGGAAAGAAGACATGGAAAAAAGACTGAAGAGTGAAAAAGCTGGATTTTCCAATAAGAGGTCACAACCTGGACCATCAGTGAGCCACGATCGTGGCCAGTTACACTGAACACACTCCTTTGACCTAATTTTGTGATTTTTAGGTCTTTTCTTGCTTCTAGAAGCCACCATTTAATCGCCACTCTATAGGATACAAGTCCTAAGCCATCCCCAAAGATTTTCCTGTATTTTTAAAGGAGAAAAACATATCTAAATGCATTAATTCGAAGATTAAAGATAGGATTTCATACATTAAGGATCAAGGATTCAAGGATTTAAGACAAATTCTTCTTGAGCTTTTCTAATTCCTTCTTTTCTATGTTTATTTTTATGATTAATTCAATGTGTAGAAACTAATATTCTCATAGGGTTTGGGTTTTTAAAAATTTTAGTATATAGTATTTGTTATTATTTTTAAAAACTTTTGAGTTTAAGATTTTGAATTAGGTTTATTAATAGATATTTATGACTTTGAATTCAATTATTATGCAAATGTAAACCTTGTTTTTAAAGATTTCATTTATGTATGATTAGATTAAGAGATCAATTATATGCATTAGATCACTCCATTGACAAAATATCTTGCACGGGGACCTAGAGATAGGCTTATATAAGATATCTGGTGAAAGCTTAACCAAAACAATAGATTCATAGAACCATTTAATGCATTCAATAAATAAATTAGGATAGAGAGAACTTTTGACTAATTTATCAAGTTGAATAGGTTGCATAACTTAAGAGAGAATGCAATTTACATTAGGGAGTCTACGATCTAATAAATCTGAAATTAGAGTTAAGATAAGAAAATAATGAATACAAACACATTCTAAAAGGAGTAATCATTAATTGTTAATCCTTGGAAGTTATCTTAGGCATTCATTTTAATTATTTAGTTGTTTTCCTTTTCAAATAATTAAATCAATTCATCATTTTAATAAGCTAGTTAATCTAGATAACAATCCATCAATAATAGTAGTTTTCGTGTATCAACACCCAGATTCATCGAACTACATTACATTAGCGATAGATACACTTGCCTTCTTCATATGTTGTGATTTAGTTCAGCGTGTTCTTGGTTAAAATTTTATTTAAAACTTAGGTAGACTCACACGCCATCATAGTGTAAGCTACAATGTAGAAGGAAGCATTAACTCATGCATCGGTGATACAAGTAAAAAAAAAAAAAAGTAAAGGCCATAGAGAGAGTAGTATGTTGTATGATAAGGACAAAGAGACAAGGTGATTAGGAGAGAAGTGATAAGCAGCAACTACAGACGAGAGGCTACTAGGGTTTCAAGCCCATAGTTAATAATAAAATGATGTTGTTCTTATGTCTCAATTTTCACCAATCTATCAATAGTTAAATGGCACTTACCCAATAGTAAAACGATATCATTTTCATATTTCGTTTATTTTTCCTAAAACTCATCTAGCCCAAGAATAAAACGATGCTACCAGTAGAATAAGACAATGTTAATATATCCTACCATCTTATTTCTATATTCATGACTCCACAAGGATTAAACTATTATTCAATTGTTGTTTTCCTTTTTTTTTTTTGCCTTAAAAGAACACAATTTCAATATATAAAATGAAAAGCACTCAAAACAAAAATTCTAAGAACCAATTAAAAAAATAAAAGCATAAAGAATTGAAATAGTTAGGTTACCTCCTAATAAGTACTTCTTTCAAGTCTTTTAGCTAGACTCATTCTTAATTAACTCATAGTGGCCAGAATTCATTAGTTGTATGGACCACTTTCTCATCCATTGTCAGGCTTCTTAACTTAACTCTCTTACCTTTCATGATGCATAGCTCCATTAGATCTTGATACATAATTTATTGTATGTAATTGGAAATTGAAATATCAAAAGCATTAACATAATAGCAAATGTCATCATTATCAAGTGAATGATTCATAATTTCAAATATCTTAAATGTTACCATCTCACCTTCTACTCTTAGGATTAACTTTCCTTCATATGCATTTATAATTGCTTTAAAAATTACTAGAAAAGGTCTATATAAGATTAAAAGAACATATATATCTTCATCTATGTCTAAAAGTACAAAATCCATAGCAAATATAAATTTATCAACCTTTATTAGAATATCTTTTATAACATCCTTAGGATATTTTACAAACCTATCTACTAGCTAAATGCTCAGTCTTATTGGTTTTAGTTCTCCTAAAGCTAACCTTTTAAATGTTTTATATGGCATTAAATTTATACTTGATCCTAGATTAGCTAATTTCCTACCATAAATGCTGTAGACAAGGAAGAGTAAGACTTTATAGATCTGTAATCTTCTTTAGCATGTTGTTCTAGAGAATGGTTGAACAATTCTTGCTCAAGGTTATAATGGATACATCTTTTAACTTCCTCTTATTGGTTAAAATTTTCTTCAAGAACTTAGCATACTTTAGCATATATGACAAAGCTTTAATAAAAGGTAAGTTAATATGAATTTGTTTAAAGCAAGAAATTTACCAAATTGACATCCATACACTCTTATTTCTAATTTGCAGGATATGAAATTTTAGGCTTGAACTATTTGACCATTTACTTTTTCTAGCTATTTGGTAGCTTCTTCTCTTCCACATTATCTTTAGTATTAACAACTTTTTTTCTTTCCTTCAACTAAGTCACTCTTTAGCTCCTTTCCACCCCTTAATATAATCATCTTCATATGCTCCTTTGGATTTACTTTTTTAATTCTTGGTATGATCCTTTTTTATCATTTTGTAAGAAATTTGACAATATACCTAACCTGAATCTCTAAGTTATATATGAAGTTTTTTTTAATTTCTTTATGCCATCTTTAGTCTTTGGATTAAGTATCAAATATGGATATGAAATTGGTCAACAACTCTTGTAAGCACGACTTCTTTCCTTACTATTGTTCATGAAAAACCAATAGAGGTGGCCACAAATTCACTTGATTACTTAATGAAACAATTAGATGATTCCTTCACCCAAAGTTGTATATGTTATTATCGGGGTTATAAGCCCTTTGAAACATTCATCATATAGTCTACTTGCTCCAATTTTGGAAATGTATGACAAATCTGACACTCTTGGCTCCTATGGTTTCCTCCACACCAATCACAAAACATTGTTGATGATGGTTTACTTGACATGCTCAAACTCTCAATCTTCTTGCTCATTAATCTTATTTAAGTTGCCAATGTTGAGATTGAGTCTAGTTGGTGAATCCTTACTAGTTGAATCAATCTTTTCGGTTAAATTACTAGTGATAGTTTTTTATGGTCATTTCTTTGATTAATCTTAGACTGATTTAGGTGTCTTATTGTTCAAAGTTCCTCTAGCTATTGCATCTTTCATCTATTTGGTTGTGTTTTTTAATCTATTATAGAATGTTTAAATATATAACCATGTAGGTAATTTATGACGTGTTCATCTTCTACATAAATCCTTATACCTACTACATTTGATGCAATGTCTCAGATTCCATCTAAGCAAAATCCAAGATATCATTCCTAAATTTTACAATTTTTACTAGTAGGAAAATACTTGAACAAAATTTCCTTTCCAAACTGTCCCAAGTCAATAATAATCCTAACGGTATAGACTTTAGCCATTGTTTAGCTCAATCTCTTAAGAGAACAGGAATAATCTCAGCTTAATAGCATCATCTATAGAATAATTTATCTTGAAAATATTGCATATCTATAAGAAGTTTGAAATATAGGTAGATCTTTATCTAATAAGGCATTAAATAGGATAAATTGCTACATATATAATGTTTGGCTTGAGCTCAAAATTATTTGTAGCAACTGTTGGTCTTGATGTTGGATTGCATCCCTTGAAGTGATGGATTCGCATAATGTGACATGAACCTTGGTCTATTTTCTTTAGCCATATCTACCAGATTCTATGATTGTGACTTTACTTCTTCTTCTTCTTATTTGAGTCTTTCTCTTTCTTAGAATGCTTAAAGAGTTATTATTTCTGCTTCAATAAGCTTAGAACTAGTAACCTTAGTCATGCACAACACAATTTACCTAGAGTCATGGAAAAAACAACCAAATATGTAAATTAAAAACTTAACATAAAAAATTAAATAGGAAAATAAAAAAAATGATTAAATTAATAATTCTAAGTTCTCTTAATATCACTAGTATCCCAAGTAACAATGACAAAAACTTGATGTGCACATTTTATGTTTACTTATATACTATACAATTCTCTAGATAAATGCACATATCATTTTATATAGTATACTAGTGGATAGGGAATCGTTTTAATGATTACCTAGTGAATACTATTTTAAACTCTCAAATTATTATCTAACTTAATTAATATTTTCATATTAATTTTATAAATTTAAAGACTAAATTAAAACTAAAATAAAATAAACACGTAAAGGAACTTTAATTTAGGAATACAAGTAAAATAAAGTGGCAATCAGATGAATAAGTTATCCCCCTATGACGTTTAAATATTTACGAAAATCTATTTAATCAATGTAAATTCTTTTCTTAGATGGTGGAAATTCATAAATTATATATACCTCTTTCTCAACTCACTGGAACCTATTCTTAAATTGGTTGATTGAAATCTCTTTCTAATCAAAATCTTTAAGAACATATTACTCAATTTATGAATTTCTCTATTAGATTTGACTCTAATCCCAAAGATTTTTGTAACCCTATCTTTAGAATCCTATACAATTCATACTATCTATGCCACATTCTAATTATATGTACAATTTCTTAATTCGAACATATAATACTTAATCATGAATCAAGATGTCAGCAAATATTAATCTGCACAATAAGAGGACATAAATAATTTTCAAGAAAATAAAACATCATGTTAAACTTAAACTATCAATCTATACAATCAAATCCGAGGTTTTATCCCATCTAAATAACAATCTAGTTAGTTCATGATCAAATTAAAAGAAATAAAAACAAATAGAAATTAAGGAAATAAGAAGACCAATGAAAATATCCCCTTTGAAACCTAACTTTCTTCTTGCTTTTGTTCTCCAAATTGATCTTCCTTTTTACTTTGCTTCAAATTTCTTGTTTTTTTCCTCATGGAATTCTCTCTAGTTCTCTTGGTAACTCTCCTAAAAGGTCCCTAATAAAGGCGACTACTAGGGTTTTTAACCCTAATATTATCGTTGAGGTACTTTAGATTTTTTAATTAAAAATAACTTTATGTCTCAGATTTTTCAAAAATAAAATATTGCTTGAACATGGTTAAATTCATGCCTTTTGGATCTTGGATCCTCAAATCTAAAGCATACCTAAAAATTTATCAAAACTTCTCATTAGAAGGGAAAACAATACCTAAAAATAGGTTAAAAACCATAAATAAATATCACATATAAACGATCTATATTATCCATTATCATTTAAATATTTGCAAACTTGTCAAATGACTTTACTTTGGAGCATCTAAAGTGGGTGACCAATATGGAATTCCAAGAACTTAAAGATATGGGGATTAGTAGGAAGCTCGACGGAAACTACCACAAAATAATAAAATTTTACCTCAATAACTTAACTAACTATGTAGCAGGGCAAGTCAAGGTCGATATAACAGAGAACTGGTAGTGCTTATGGCTATTCCTAATATTTTACAAAAGAAAAAAATAAAATAAAACCCTTGGATTCGAAGGAATTAAAAAATGAAAAGGAAATTAAAAAAACTAAAGCAAACAACAAGAAAGAAAATAACAAATATAAAAAGCTAAGTAGAAGATATTATCCAGATTCATGAATTACAAATAATTATCAAAAATATAAACTATACTATGCCTAAGATACTAGTCTTTAGATACAAATAAATTCTTGCATCCTAAGTTACTTTAATTTTAGATAAGTCCTGTACGATAAAAAACTTAGCATTAACCAGTCGACAACCTAGAACAAGCTCTTTAGATTTAGTAACGTGATAATATTAAAAACTAGGAAACAACTAACTTAGGCCACAATCTCGCAAGCTCGGATCATGTAGCCTAAAGAATTAGAATTCTAGGCTAATTGATTAAGTTTACCTACAAAATAAATTAACCTATTGCCACTTTTGGATTTATCTAATGGCAATTACAGATTAAAAGCTAAAACCTAACAATTAAACTAGAAATTACACCTAAGGTTATCAATCCTACCAATAATCTCTAATTCATGGTATTAATTCTGAATTCTAAATCAGTCCTCATATAAATTACAATGACCATTCAAATACAACTCCAATCTCATAATTATAACCCTCTAATCCTTCAAATACCTTCAACCTTAAGGAAAACGTAATCTAATATAATGAAACTAACAATAAAACAAACTAAAATTAATAAGACAGAAGATTAAGTCACAGAAAACATAAAGGAAAGCAAGGGCAAAGGCTGGAAATTAAAGAAACAACAACTATATTAATAAGAACTCAATATTTAACAAGTATTTAAACAAACCCAATTTAAATACATAAAGAAAATATAGCAAAAATACATAAATAGCATAAAACAAACTAAAAAAGAAAGCAATAAACACATAAAACCACGAATTATAAAGGGCATAAATTGAAATAACATGAAAAGAATGAAAAAAAGAGAGCAAAACCTAAAGTAAAAACAAGAGAAAAGGGTTGCCTCCAAGTGAGAGAGCAAAAACTAACGAATATGCTCTTAATCCACCCTTTTATAGGTCCTGCCTAGGGTTTAATGTGTTTGGAGAACCAAAAGTCAAAGTTTTCCTTCTGTTTTTCTTTTCCTAGACATTCAACAATAGTTACTTATCCTTCAACAATCCCCTATATCAACCACTATTGAAGGACCTGGGTTCATCCTTCAATGGAGATTATCTACTCCTTCAATGATGGTTGCCTCAACCGTCGTTGCTTTGTTAAGCCTCCTCTTGCTCTTTTTGCTCCAATTATTCTCTAAACTTAGTCCTCTACACTTGTATTTGTGTTTAATGTTTAAATCTGCATGTAAACTCAATATGATCTTTAAATAAGCATTTAACACCAAAATAGGGATAAAATGACATTGAAACTCATATGAAAATATCATAAAATGCATCCCTATCAAATACCCTCACATTTGAACTATTGTTTGTCCTCAAGTAATGACTTAAACATTCTACTTAAAACAATCTTAAGCAAAAGCTAATAACAAATTGGACATAACAAAATTCAATCAATGCCTTTAATCCAATTCAAAATTCTCAACTCCATCATGATCTAAAAACAATTTTTTATCACATACAAAACACAATGTTAGTAAAGGTAACCCAATATGTATAATATCAAGTATTGAAGTTATTTCGCATAGCCACTATATAAACCTAGTCAAGGATGATAAAAATAACCAAAAACATAACACAAATTGAACTTAGAGTAACATTTAGGAGTTAACCCAGTCTTTTTACCGAGGTCAAGCACCTTGTTATGAATGATCCCAGTTACTTAACTAGACGCTCTTTTTAAACCTATTTGAGATGTGGTATAGCTTTTTAACGTGAGGGTAAACATTTTATCGTGAACACTTCAGGTTACTAGGCTGGATCACCCTCTTTAATGGCTACTAGCACCACTCATAAACTTTAACCTTTACATTGGTTTGAAGCTAGTAGAGTGAAAATTTTCTCTTTCGTTCAACACAAACACATATTATTTTACTTTTTTTTTCTTTATCAATACTTATTTCAAATATGTCATTCCACATTCATATAACAAACCATATCAAATATATTTAAACATTAAGTTTCATAAAAATAGGTCACTAAACACGTGTAAAGCACTCATAAGAAAAACAAAATGAAAAATTTTGAAGATATTGACCATGACAAGAGTTGATCAAAGTTCAATGAATTAAAAACATAAACTGCTTTCAAGTATCATAGTTAATAATCAACCAAATTTTAAGATAATGCTTAAATAAAATATTAAAATAATTACCATTAGACTAAAAATAACTCAAATTCATGAAAAATAAACTTGTTCCACCCCCACACTTAAATTGGATATTGTCACCAATGTCCTAAAATGTAATGAAAGAACAAAGAGGTACGAAATAAGAGTACTCCCATAAATGAGGTAATCTATGAAGTGTTTGAAAGAGAGATAACAACTCTCACTTTTGACTCTTACAAAACAAAACAAAACATAAAAGAAAGGAAATCACTTAAACACAAGGCAATTAAAGAACCAACTAATAAAAAGAAAAGACATGAAAACTTAAAGAAATGTTGGGTTGCCTCCCAAAAAGTACTTGTTTTAGGTCTTTAGCTTGACCTTTGTTATTT
>JAOXYD010232285.1:0-17868 GCA_028565735.1 Pinacopodium congolense
TCAAGACTCGTTAGATTGGATATACTTTACAACTATCTCTTCAAAGTTTGGCTCTTCTCTTTTAGGTTGGTTAGCTATAAAACCAAGTAAAGATGGTCTTTGATGATTATCTTGAGGTTGTTGAGGTGGTTTCAGATAGTTTTGATTGTTACTCCATGAAAAATTAGGATGGTTCCTTTATCCATGATTAATAGTGTTTGAAAAAGGGTTTGCTCTTTGCCTATTGAAATTTCTAAGAAATTGGGCTTGTTCAGGTTCTCGAGAAAAAGGAATTTCTTCTTGACACTCTAATGATGAATGGGTGGTACTACCATAACTTTCACATTCCATTTTATGAGAACTACTAGCAGCACCAGTCATTAAACTATCAATCTTCTTATTCAGTACTTCCAATTGAGCTGCAAGAGCTATTGTATCATTGATTGCATAAATACCATATGATTTCCTTGGATGGCATTTGGAATTATACAGAAAACTATTTGTAACCATATCCTCAATCAGATAGAAGGCTTCGGTCGCAGTCTTAGATTGCCTCTAGCTGCAGGATCTATACTACTACGAGTTGAAGGTGTTAATCCCATGTAAGAGATGTCAACTTACTGCCACGTATTGAATCCCTGACTTGGACACTTTACAATAATCTCTTCAAATCGTTGCCATGCCTCGTATAGACTCTCAATCTCGTATTGCATTAATGAGCTAATTTCATTTTTCATTTTGGCTATCTTAACAGATGGGAAAAATTTAGCTAGGAAAAATTTCTTTAATTCATCCCATGTAGTAATAGAACCAGGTGGAAGTGTGGAAAACCAAGCTTTCGCCTTATCTCTAACAGACAGAGGAAAAAGTCTAAGCCTAATTGTTTCATTAGATACCTAATTGCTTTTGAAAAGATCACAAATATCAAGGAAATTTTGCAAGTGTTCATTAGGATTTTCTAAATCTGAGCCTTCAAATTTTAATTACCTAACCATTGAAATTATCCTATGTGGGATTTCAAAGTTGTTGACATTGACTCTGGGCCACACAATGCTAGCCATAGGTCTAACTCAGTTCCCTAAAGCTAAATCCATCATGGTTGATTCCCTATTTTCTACTTGGGGTCTACAATTACATGTTCCTTAGGATTCATCTCTACAGTTTCAAATTCAGTGTCAGTCAAGGTTTCTATGTCTAATGGATTGGATAGGGTTGCGTGACCTTCTTTCTTCTTCTTCCTCAACTTGCGCTCGAGTTTTGGATTCAAGTCTATTGCCTCGACATTGCATCCCTGAGTATGCATACAAGTTTGAATAAATACTACCTAAAACAAACTAAATGAACAAAGAAAACAAACTAAGTGAAAATCTAAGTAGACAAGCTGCATCCAATGGGAGTAGAAGATCTAGTTGGAAATGTATTGACTACTACTTGAATGACACTTAAAGAACAGTTAAATGACACTATTTGACTACCTAACCCTTTAAATGATTTTATATTTTAGTTTCAATTGACTATTTGTCCTAGATCAATTAAAAATTGAATTTGGGCTTTTTAAAGAAAAATAAGTGTTTTGATTTTTTGTATTTTTATTATATTTCTTTTGAAAAATTAGATTTTTTAATTTTATTAATCACTAATTCCTTTCTATGGTACCCTTCCTTTTAATTCTTTATTTGCCAACACACCCTTTTTACTTATTACACAATCACATGCCAAGATAGAAATTGAAAAAAGTAAGTGAGAGCTGAAAATAAAATTTTGTTTTAGGCTGATTTAGGAATTGGCCTTATATATAAGGCATATTCATACCAAAGTTTTACAGCCAATTTAATATAAAGACTGCCATTTTAGATTTATTCAACTATATTCCCAATTATGTTTTATTTTTAAAATTTATGAATTTATATCAAAATTTTATCGTTATTAATTAATCTAAAAATTATTAAATAGATAATTTTGAATAACCCAAATTTTACGTTATGACACAGATGAAGAAAGATAGTAATAATAATAACAAAAGGGATTAAACTCCAAGGTTTACTTTAAATTACTTTTATTTCATCAATCTTCTGTAGTTATTTAAAAAATGGGCTAATCTCACTTGTCCACTTTTTAAGCCCCAATTTTTATTAACTTCCGTTAAAAAAGAAATAAAATAGAAAATTAAAAATAATTAAGCCTATGAGATAAATGATTATAATAAAAATGAAGTGTCAAATTGACATTATGAATTCAATTTGCTTTCATTGTTTTATCTTAGAAACACTGTTTTTTTCACTTAAACATTTATGTCTCAATTTGTTCTTGATATCCTTTACATTATGCACTTCTCATCTTCCATTACCATACTTACATCTTGATTTGGCATATTTACTATATTAATAGTACCCAAATCCCTAGCCCAATTAACAACAACATTGTCTTCGCGCTCTTCCTATGCATGTCTGCTTGGGTGATGAAGGCCACTAACAACCCTTCCTCTCGTGACTCTTAATAAAGGCTAATCTCCACCTCAAAAGAGTGGCATTGGACGCATTACAAAGAGAAGGGAACTTCCATCATGAATTTTGGGCAACTTATATCTGAATTTAGTTGTAAGATGCTTGACAATTTAATGTAGCTTATGTATAGTGATTGTGATGTATTTAAGAACTAAATGGTCAACGTTCTCCAATATCTTGACACGTTCTTCTAACTATAGAGCATTATAGAATTGAAAAATCATGTTGACATGTCACATGCATCAAATTCAATCGAATGACCACCTAATTCAAATTACAAGGATAAATTTGAGGAATAGATAAGTTAAAAAGCAATCCATTTAACCATGCATAATATGGGACACGATAATTCAATGGAATATAAGGAAAAGGATAATTATTTCATTGATGAATTCCAATTCATTCTTAACTCAATTAACAACAACTCCTTGCATTCAAACCTATAAATGTTCAAAACTCAAGCAATCCTCCAAAATGTAAGTAATAAGGAAATTATATGATGTTAATCATTCAATGATGCTTCTAAACCACTAATAATCAACAAAGCAACATATCCACCCAATTAAGGCAATATAACACAAAAATCTTAGTGAAATGAGCATGTAAAACTCGGCATCCTCAAAATCCATATAAAATTTATGCAGTTTAACATAATAACATATAAAACTTATGGAAGGGAAATATCTAGTAAAGAACTTCTTAGCTAACTAGTTCAAAGATGTGATGAAATTAGGTGAATTTGATTTCAACCATGATTTTGACTTATTTTTAAATGTGAAGGGATCCAATTGCAACCTTATAGCCTCCTCCGATACACTATTAAGCTTAAAGGTGTCATAAATATCTTAAAAGTTAGCACATAGTTTTATAACTTTTGAATCATTTACGATTTCATTTTAAAGCTTATGGTCTCCACTCTAGGGCTCTGCATATTGGATTATGTGCCTTATAGAGGGGTCATGAAAAATCACCTATTGTTGAACCAAGGTAGTTATAATACTGTGTTTTGATGATGACAAAACATTATTATTACTAATTTTTAAGTTTTTAATGCTTTATAAGATAAGTTTATGCTTAAAGTGCAAGATCATATTTGGGGAGCTAAGATAGAAGAGCTCAAGCATTAGAAGATCAAGAGCTTGGATATCAAGGATCAAATGATAAAGCTCAAGTGATGATAGATCAAGTGAGGATCAAGCTTGAAGATCAAGAGAAGCTTAAAGATCAAAAACTTAAAGAGATCAAGTTTAGAAAGAGCTTAGGAAAAGGGTTAAGGTGTAAGTGTCCTAAACTTGATTTATAATCAATTCTTGAAAAAGGCTCTCACATTTGCATGATCATATTTACATATAGGCATTTAGGAGTTGATTATGGTTTTGGTGATTAATTAAAACTTCATCGTTGCATTGACATAATAGGAATTGAATTAGAATAGCATATAAGCTATTTGTTGCATAATTAAGTTGAAATGTGATGAATTGTTTTAATGTTTATTGATATGTTTGAGTGCATTAAAAAATTGTTTAAATGTTGGTTATGAATGACTGAATTTGTTTAAGTCTAATTGCATTGTGAATTTATGATTTATGAATTGATTGAAAAGGTTTTAAAGTTCGTTAAAATGAAAAGTTTTTATAATCAAGGCAATTCTTATATTTTGAATTCATTGAAATGTTTTGATGATTTAAACAACCTTGAATTATGCTTTAAAACTTGCTTGAAGTGTTGTTTTATATTAGGAATTTGTTGGGAAAGGTTTGGATTTGATTTGAATTAGTTTTGTGCTTTTCTAGACGTATAATGGCGGGCAAAAATTTGCGTAGCGGTGCATTATATGAGTGTCATTTAACCTCCAATTCCAGAAGAATCAATGGCGAGTTGTTCTTCACACAACGGCAATGTTGATGAACTCAAAAGATGTCGTTGTACGCACTGTCTCTAATAGTTAGTGTTTGGATTTCAGTCTTAACAGTTTTTTAACCTCTCAAATGGCTAATTTTTATTCCTAACGGCTTCAAACCTCTCCCAGCATTATAAATATCATTCCGAAACATTTTTAACAAGTTTAAAACCTTTGAAAAATGAATTACCAAGATCAGCCATTCAAATATTTAAAGTTTCCTTTTTTCTTTTTTGTACAGCTTTCTTTCAATCACAATTTTGCTATTTTAAATCCCTTTTTTGTGTAACAAACTTTGTGTTTTCAATTAGTTTAAATATAAACAAACCTGAAAAATCTTTCAATTGATTTTTTGATTCATTATTTCTTTTAATTCTAGCATTCAAAGTTCTGCACTTCAAAACTATCGAAGTTTTCACTATTCTTAGTTTAATCTTATCTTTCATCTCTTTAATTTCTTTCTAGGCAGGAGAATTTATTGTTCTTAGTTTATTTGAGTGTCCAGGAGTTTTATTGAGCAAATTATTGAATTTTAGGAAGCTTATTTTGTGAGTTTAAAGCTTTCAAAGACATGTATAAAAATTGTCTCTATTTTGGTTAACTTTAGTTTATCTTCTATGTTCTTCATTTTTTACCATAAAAATCTATTTTTCTTACAAAAAAATCTTTACACACATTTTTCTTAAAGTCTCAAGAGTGCATAGGATCTTTTACTTCAATTTTTAAGCACTCAAATCATGTGTTTTAGGTCAAAGAACACAGAAACCTCAAATCTATCAAGTTTTCTATATAACACCTTTAAACAATTTGATTTGCGATTTTAATCAATTTTTGGGTGCACAAAATTGATATATTTAGTTTTATAAAGGTCCTAGGATTGTTCTAGTAATTTTATTTTTATTTTAAATGATTATATTTTTTATTTAAACTTAACCTTTATAGGTTGCTCAAAGTTGTTCAGGTTTGAGCATTCTAATTTTTCTCTTGATTTAGATCATCTGTTTGATGTGCTAAAATTATGTTTATTACTATTGTTAGTTGTTAATATATACATTGAGGTGGCAGTAAGTTTGTTGCATTTATTTTGCATCATTTGAATGATTAAATTTATATATGTATAGGCTGAAATATATAGAATGCTTGCTTTGATATCTTATGTGCATATTGATTAAATCAAATTGTTTGAGGATTTAATTGTGTTTTTTTATAGATAAAATTGTTTGTTTATGATCAATTAAAGTGCTAGGAGGCTTGTTATAATTTTGGTTTGCCTCTAGATTTTTTAGAATTAAATTTATTGATTGTGCTTTAGAGAAACATCATATAAGGTGTGCTTTAGTTATAAAATTGAGGGATTGACTTTGTATTAATTATTTTTGTATTATTAGCTAGTCTTTGCCATTTAAAATAGATTTATAATGCTGCTCTTAACCAAGGATAAAGAAGATTTGAATTTTGTTAATCCTTGACTGTGAATTGGATTGGATAGGCCTTAATTGTAAATGCTCCTCTTTGTCATAAAAAGATTGTTGTAAGGGTTACTCTTCACCCTCTTTGTGAAAAATAAGATTGATAGGTTACTCTTCATCTAGAACAAGATTGGTATATGTTCTCTTAGCCTTGAATCAAGATTGTTGTAAAGGTTCCTTTCTGCCTTGAATTAAGAATTTTGTAAAGGTTCCTATTGACCTTTAATCAAGATTGTTGTTAGTGAATTTTCAACAAGTTGTTGGAGAGAGGACGTAATCTATCTTTAGGTAAGAGAACTCTATAAATTTTAGTATTCTTTCTCTTCCCTATCTCTTTTATATTTATGCTCATTTGTGTTTGGTTTTTTATTACTTGAATTTGTTTAATATTGGCATAAATTTTGAAATACTATTTTGGTTAGAAAATTCATTTAATTGAAACTGGCCTAAGGTGTTTAAATTGTTTTAATTCTGCCATAAATTTTTTAAACACCCAATTAACCCATCCCCCCTTTTGAGTGCCATAAAGCTTACAGAAACTAACTACATTCTTTTTTGTTATTAGTTTACTTAACAGGAATTACATTGAAACTATTTAAAATTACTCACATTCATTGCTTATTTTGTTCATCCTTAGATTGCTCAAATAATTTCATTGGCTTCTTTACTCATTTTATTATTTTTTTATCAAACTTGTTATTTAAAATATTGCTCGAATTTATTGTTATATAGATGTTAATATTATAAAAAGTTAATTCAATGATAGCATTATATTTGATTATCATCAAAATCATGTTAACTAAAAAAAATGCTAATCACCATCTCATTTATGTTTAAAAAATCATTTATATTTTGAGATAGACTTAAGGAATTTTATAAAATAACCAAAAATTTTGTATATTCTCATTTTATTTTATCTAGATTCTGAAGTAAATATAACGAGCATTTAATGTAGATGTTTCAAGATATTATTATTTTTTATAATTTTCCATACTTGTTCCATACTACTACTTGATTTTAAGTGATAAACATAAAAGATGAGTTCAAAGAATTAAGATAGGTTGTATGTCAATCAAATTAGTACTTAAAAAGATCAGTTTAGTATATGTTGTTTGATATACAGGTAAGTGGAATATTTTTATATAATTAATATAAAAAATAAGATCATTTTAAGATAGTTAACATATTGCTAATTTAGTCTTTATTAAATTAACATGGATGATGTCAATGGTTATTTGAAAGTGAATCAAAGACTTCTTTTAAATATATAGAGTTGTTATCATTTATTATATTTGAATTATTCATGGTAAAATCCTTGATGATCTTCTTGTGGTGACAATTGGTGGACATCATAAGTTAAATCCTCCAAATTACCTCCATATATTTTAAACTTTTAGGGATATATTAAAGCATAATTTAGAGAATTTGACTTATGGTCCATCAACAACCACTATAAGAGGGATATATAATAAAATCCTTACACGTATTACCGGGGGTTTAATGTGTTGATAAAGCATGTAACTTACGACTAAGTTGCTATCTATCAAAGTTAGTTTAAGCCTAACAATATAAGTGGCAAATTAACAGTATTTTTTAACTTTATTTTTATTTTGTCTCCTTCTATTTTCTCTACAAGTTTGGATTGCAGTTCTATAACTTTCTCAACTTAGTTGGCAACTAGTCCCGTTTATTGAAACCATTTCTCAGCTATCTAATATGATAAACAAGAAAGGTTCTCATATTCAGTTCAAGTTATCTTATCGTACTCTTCCTATATCAATTTGGAGGAAAGGAATAACAGAATTTTGAAAAACTCTTAGGCCATTGTGGAACAGATCATTAATAAGAATATGGGACTCATAAGGGAGATTGCCTTTATTAGGGAAAATATTTGAGAAAGCTCTAATGCCATTCAAATGTTATGTTTCTTTTCATTTTTATACGTGGGACCAAGTAGATAAATTGCAAACACTAGACTTGATAGAAATGATTGACATGGCATAATAGTAGAGGGACTATGAAGGATATTGTTTAGGAACCTAATATTACACCATGTTGGTTTAGGTGTAAGAAGCTACGTTCCACCCCCACCAGAAATTGCTAGTGAATTAGAGAATAAGAAGTATCAAATTGAAACAAGAAGCCCTGTTAACAAAATTGGCATGGATACTTCTAATAAAAATAGAGTGAGAGGCAGAGGCAAGGATGAAGCTATTGATAGAGCATGTTCCAAAAGGATGGTTAGGTGCAACAGTAACAACTAATTTCTACCTCCCTAATTACTGTTATGGATACAAAGAGCAACCTCATGTATACTACTAGTAGACCAAAGAGATTTAAGAGAGTTTAATGGTGACAAATGTAACATCCCACTCTCGTAGGACACTTACCCGACATTCTGATGAATATATGAGGAAATACCCTACAAGGGTGGCATGCTAAAGCAAGTACAATAGGCATTGTACAACATAAACTGTACATAAGTATCAAATATAACAAAAACATTCTATCTAGACTCTTCGAGGTGTCAGCTTACGCCTCAAAGAGTCTAGATAGAATGTTTTTGATCTATTTTATACTTATGTACAATTTATGATGATGTATAAATGGACTTGGTTTTAATGAAATATGAGTTTTGGTGTCGATGTTCCTTCTGATTATGTTGTAAGATGCCATTATACTTACTCTAGCGTGCCACCCTTGTAGGGTATTTTCTCGGATATTCATTAGAATGTCGGGTAGGTATCCTATGAGAGTGGGATGTTACACATAATGTTTATATATCAATAGGAAAATATGTACAAAGTCATGAACAAAAATATGCAACCAAAAAATACCTAATAAATTGACAAATGCATTTGAAACATATTGTAAAATCGTATAAAGTAATATCTATGTTTCCAATTATATCACTCCCGATGAGGCTATGCACCCTAATAATCAAAACTCAATATCCATACTAAACTTTCTCCTCTTTTTGGCAACACTAAAAAGACCAAAAAAAAAGGCTATGAATTTTAGTCTATGGAGGATGTGGTAATCACTGTCATAGAAAATCAAAAAAATTGAATTATTAGGTGTAGTGATACAAAAGCTCTTGTAGTAAGTCTATCAATTCAAGAATAGGAGTTGCTTTTCCTTATATAGCCTTCTTTATCTATAATTCCAATAAAAGAGGTTATGGATGCACATAGAGATCTTAGATATCTACTAAATAGTGCTACCTCATGATCACTAACTTCTTTATCAAAGTGTAACTTTGTGTAATAATTCGAACTATATCATCTTTTATCGCATCCTTATCCATATCCTTAAGCTACTTTCATTGTCATGGTAAAGTCATAATCCATTGACAACATTAAATCTTATAGCTTTGACGGGAAAGGATCAAATAAGGAATCAAAATAGAACACATCATTAGTAGGAGGAATATGAGAGTGCTCAAAAGATGAGCCTTTAAAAAATTGCATAGGGCATGTTTTTTTTTCTTTGTTACCCTTAGTGAAGTTTATCATGTTACACAAAGAGAGGTGTTACAAATTGATACTTTTTTCCATCATAAGGGTAGATAAGAGCTAGAAATCATCATATACTACATTGTTCTTATCAAAGTGAAGTCGAAATTAGGCAAAATATGAAAATATCTAGAATCCTAATTCTTCATAAGGATTTCACTATAGGAGGCAAATCAAGAATCTTCTTTACTCAAGTAGAAATAGAGTATGATCAAAGGCACTTTAGAAAATAAACAATCCTAGTGAGAAAAGTGCTTGAGAAAGTTTAATACTAAGGATGTTATTGAGAAGATACAAAATAAGTAAAATTTCTATATCATGATTTCTAAAAATGAATAGTTTAAAAATGTCTTTCATCTTATCTCTTGTACTTCAATAAAGCAATAAGACATTTGTAGGGTTGGCCTTACATGTCTTGTAATGATACCTTGAGAAGGAAAGTATTAGACCAAGTTATATTGTCTAAAGAAATTCAAGGCATTAAGATAATGACAATATTGATTTGGAGCTTATAAAGAGATAATGTCTACACTTGGTATTATGGTAGGCATTCATCCTAATAAGAGAGGGAGAAATAAAAGGCTCGGGGGACCTTATTCTACGAGTTCTACAACTCTCAACTAGCCCATCAGATCTTTGAATTTTAGGCCTAAGCATCGTCAAAAATCTCATGTCAATAAAATAATTACCTTGAGCTCTAGCCATGTTAAGCAAAAAGGAGTAAAATCCAAGAGAAGATCTAAGAGTGAATAAGGAATAAAGACTTAGTAATAAAGTGGCAAAGATAATAAAACATACAAAAGAAACGTTTCAAATAATGACTATATCTACCTAAATCAAGCCTTAATCAACAAAGTAGTTCATGTTATGTCAAATTTAAAAAAATGTAAAAAATCTCATTTGAAAAAAAAATTGACATGTTTATCAATATATGAATTTTTACTTAAAAATGTAAAAAATTATCAATCATATTTAAAATATCAAAAATCAATTTTTTTTCAATCACCCAAAATCTCACAAACAATTTCAATTCCATTAAATAATAGCTAATAAGGTCCAATTTTATCCAATTTTGATGCAAAAAGTTAAAGGAGTAATTTTCACATACATAAGGTTAACATATCCAATTTAAACGTAATTGGACCTTATTAAGGCAGGTTGGAAGTTTAAATAGGTTGAAATAAATCTCAATTGCATTAGGAAATACTCAAGATATACAAAATTTTCTAAAAAATTTGAAATATCCTAAAACTGTAAAACTAAAACTATCAAAATCTTAAAATTGAATCCTGTACAATGTTTTTTCACAAAATTGATGCATGAAAACTATTTCAAAATCATTAATTTCAATAAAATTAAGAAATATATGAATTCCCAAATCTAAGAAGGATTTAAATTTACCAAAAATGGAGAAAAGTGATGTGGGGAAAGAAGTCGTTGGAAAAAAAACTTTTCCTATATTAGGGGAGCTCATTAGATAAAAAGGAAATTACTTAAAGAGAAGCACCACAGTGAGGAGACAAGTCTCTCATAATACTTGAAAAATGCAATGACACACTAGAAAAAGTTGATAAAATTTGATGGGAAGTGATAGGGAAGTAAGAAATTTTAATGATAAAAGCTTGAATTTAGAAGTTAAAGGATTTAGTTTGAGAGATAATTCAAAGGGGTTAGATTTCTCAGGAGAGAAGTAATGAGAGAGAGAGAGAGAGGATAGTTGGATTTTAAAAACCTAACTATTTAACTAGTTGAATACAAATTTGGAAAATTGATAAAGGGTTGGAGGTCATAAATCTGATACTAGACGTTCTATCTAAAAATTATTTAGCCTTTGATTAGCATATCCTGACCTATTAATTAGTTAATAGTTCAAATATATAAAATAAAAAATTGATAATGAGTTTCCACATATTTAACTTTCTTGGTTAATAAGATAAATGAATTTTATTTGTTACTAATGTTGAAACTAATGCATAACTTGACAATTGGCTTGTCCTAAATATTATTTTTATCAATTAAACTATTAATAAAACACATTAAAATAACTAATCAAATCAAATAATGTATACTTAGGGTACAAAAGTCATATTAACATATTACCACATACATATTCAAGTAAGCACTTAGTAATTGATATATAAGACTCCCTAACAGTAACTTGAATCTAGTAAATAAACATGTAATAAGCATGATATTGAACCTACTTACCAAGATAAAGCAAACTACCAACATACCTTGGTAGAGCTTTACATTAACATTTTTATGTTCTTCATCCATGTTTAACTTTTTTGTGACACTTATAAATGTCCTTATTGACTTGGCTTGATTGGTCAAGAAGCTACCTTCATTTACTTGATTTAAGTCTAAGAAACAAATTGAACTCTTTTATTATGCTTATCTTAGATCCCCTCTCATACACCTAGAAAACTCATTGCACAAGCTTTCATTAGTAGGACTAAAAATAATATCATCAACACTGCAACTATCATGCTTATGTTTTTTAATAAAAATAATTATATCAAATTTCCTTTATAAAATTATTTTTCAAAAGAAAAGCACTTTACTTTTTATATCAAGTTTTATAAGCTTATTTTAAGCCACATAAAGCTTTAAAAATTTTGGTTAAGTGCAATATGAATTTAAAAACTGGGAGTTCATTATCATAAACTTGTTATTGATTAAAACCATTTAAAAATTCACATTTTACATCTGCCCAAAATAATTTTGAAATCCATGTATGATACAAATGAAATAGGAAACCTAGTAGCTTCTAATCTATTTATCAATTAAATGTTTCTTTAGAATCTATACCCTCTTATTAATTGTACCCTTTGGCTTCAAATTTATCATTATTTATCACTATGGTATCCACTTTATTTGTTTTTAAGAAATCATTTGATACCTACAATTTGATGATCTTTAGGCATAAGTATTATAGTATACACATTAATCTATCAAATTAATTCAACTCCTTATTCATAATAAGAACAAAACTTTCATCCCTAAGGGCTTTCTATATGATCTTAGGCTAGAGGATAATTCTTCTTAATTTTTCAATCTCTTGGAAGAATAAGAGCAATCCTCATTTGTTTTATCTCCCACACTTAGTTTAATAATTTCTTTACTTTTATCATGTGAGGCGTCTTAGTGATCTTCCTTATTCTTAGCAAGGGATAATTCATGTAAATTCTTTAAGAGACACAAATCAAAACTTAAAAGGCCGTTTTTAAAGAAAATGGGTTAGATTCATTAAAAATAGTATGTGCAGACTTTTTTTATGACTAGATTCTTCCTATTTAACATTTTATATGCTTTCTATTTAAAGAGTAACTAAGAAAGATGCCTTCATAGTCACTTGTAATTAATTCAAACAAGAGATTTTTTATTTAGAATTCTCTTAAGAAAACTTGAGAAATGATTCAAAGCATTCATCTTTACCTTTTAATAAAAGACCTAGTGTAAATTTACTAAAACTATATATAATAACAAATTCATATAATTGAACACCTACAATATCAAGTTAAATAGGGCCAATAAAACATTTTAATAATTATTTACAAAAAATAATGAATTGTTTCTCTTGAATAAGCTTTTGGATTACTTCCTCGATTGATAATCCTCGCACATCTTATCTTTTACAAATTTGACACTTCAAGGGCTAGTAACAAGTTTTTAAGATTTGTCGAACAACATAGTTTTTAGGAGTTGAACTTAGAGATGACTTTCATGTTTGTATATCTAAGCTCTCTATATCAAATATCTACATCTTTACTATCAAAATAAGGGAACCTCCAATAAAATTTTTGATGATAGAAAAATATATTTATTACGAATGGCTTAATTTTTTAAATATAATTGAAAATATAGAAAAATGCAAATATGAAGAACACATATAGAAGCCTAAATTTGATATTTCATGAAGAAAATTAAAATTCTAGAGAAAGCATTGAAGTATTAATCAAGTGAGAAATAAATATCAAGGTTAAGAAGAAGATTGAATATGTTTATATTTGTACTTTGGTTTATAAATCTTATATTAATCTTTTCAATGCATTAAAGGCTTAAGAGTTTGCATATGCATTTTGTATAAAGTCTTTTATAATTAATAGAAAGTTGTAAGAAAGGTTTTAAAGAAATTCCTCTTGACGTGCAAATATAATTTAGAATCCTTTTTAAGTGTGCTTAAGTTTAGTTGAAAAGAATAGCTTTAAGAAGTTCGATGGTTGTAATCTTCTAAGTTTTAAAATAAAATATGAATCTTAAACTTAATAATACTAAGACCAATAAGGCAAGTGCACCTATTATTTTATAGTATAGCTTAAAATAAGTTCGATCCACTATAATTGTACAATTATTAGTACTACCTGTCTCTCTATTATCTAAGCTACCAAAATCGACGATTGATTAATTGAATAAAAATTAAAATAAAACTAAAAAACTCATTAAAATCAAAACTCCAAAACAATTCTGTAGATTAAGAATGTAGTTGATGGAAGTAGGACTAAGATGTAGAATCCCCTTAAGATGTTAACAAGTTCAATGTTTAATCTTCATTTAATGCTTTACCCAATTTACTCAGACCTGAGAATCCCTTAGTGAGTTATAATCTTTCTTAAGTAATATAATTCTTATCCCTTTAGTTGATTAATTAGAATCTCTTCTCAATTAAATACCCAATTAGATACATTACTTTGATCTATGGATTTTATTATTTTAGTTAGGTTTAGATCTAACTAAAAAAACTTATGTAATCCTATCTTTAGCACACCATGGAAGCCTTTCTATTTATGGATTGGTCTATTCATACACTTGATTTCTCAATTTAATATATGAAATCAAATAATAAATTAAAATTGGATGCAAAATTTCCAATCCAATACAATTGTATCTAAGCATAAACCTAAAGTAAATCTAGGTATTAAACAGTAAATCTAAAAGCAAACATTAAATACTACATCTTAAGGTTCACCCCATCTAGATCTGATGGGAATTTAGTTCATAAATAAATAAATACAACAACAATCAAAGAATTTGAAGGAATTGAAAAACTTATTCTCATGATATCTTGCTCCTTGAGTCTTTAATGAAAGTTAGATAGAAATTCCATTTAATTTCTCAATTTTTTTATTGGCTTGAATTCTACTCCTCAATTGCCTCTAAAAACATGTAAATTTGGCTTAGAATTCGGTCTGGAAACTCTTGGTGGGGCTAAAGCACTCAAAAAGTCCAAAAGTTCTTGAAAAACCTAAAAATGCCATTCAAATAAGAGCCGAAGCCCGACCTCCCATAGCTAGAGTCACAGCTGTGGAAGTGGGCATGAAATATGATGCAGGTAGGGTCATGACTAGAATCACGGTCGTGACCCTACCTAAGGAACCTACTGGAACTTCAGCTTTTCTTGCATTTTTCATAAAGAAAGTTGTGATGTTGGCCGTGAAATACATTGGAATACCATCTTTCTCCTCCTCTTCAATCCCATAAATTATTTAACTCTTTTCGAGAATAAATACATTAACCAAAATCTACAAAACATTTATTTTGCTAGAATTCTATGTAAGTAATATCAAATTCAATATTCACATAACTAATCATATAAATCATACTCAAACTTATAATCTTAATCATTAAGACCATGTTAAAACGACGTATAGTTTGAGAACTATAAGATTGAAACATTTTGGAAATTGTTTGAAAATATATTTAATTGTATATGTTTTAAAAAGTGCATAAAGCTTCATAGATTAAGACATTTTAAGTTTTTTATTTCAATTAAAAAGTCTTGATCACTAAAATCTTTGTATGAAAATTTTAAAACTTAGTTTATTTTTGTTATTTTTTATGTAAAGGAATTGGTTTTGGGATGTTTTTATAATGGCTTGAAAGTGGTCAATTAGTCCATTTGGAAACTTATTTTTCTAGATTCTAAAGGCCTTTCAAACTATTAAAAAAATTCTCAAAACTAATTCCTTTCACCAGTCAATGTACTTGATGTGGTCAACCAATCTCACTTAGACTAGTTGAGCATGGTAGTGGATAACTGCTAGTTCTTTCTTACTTCTAATAGTTTTTTTAGTTAGTATAAAGGTTAGGAAGTATGTAATATATGACTGACCTTGGTAAGACTAAAAATACATTATTAAGAGACAATGGAAGAAGTTTTATGGAATTAATGAATTGATTAAGTCTTGATTTATTGGAAAGGTGTTAAGATAAGCTTTTGGAGATGAAAGAGCTTTTTTTTTTCCATTCTTTCTGTTTTTGTGAGCCTATTAAACATTGTGATTATCAATGAGATACTTAAGTATTATTGTATTAAGGTTAATTTTTTAGATTGATTAAGAGTCACTATTTAACCTATAAAAAGGATTTTTTGGGTTACTTTTCATTCTTATAAAGTAAGAATGTTGTGGTATCCTCTTTACCCTTAAAAAAAAGATTTGTAAGCTTCCTCTTCACCTCATAAGAAGATTTTTTGTAAGGATTTCTCTTCACCATGAATTAGATTGTATTATAGAAAAATTTTAACAAGTAATTAGATCATGGATGTTGACTAAGGATTGTAGCTAAACCACTATAAAAATTAGTTTACACTCTCTTCCCTTTGTTCCTTTATTTATTTTCTATTGTGATTATTTTGAACTTTTTTTAATTTAAATCACATCACTTTTATATCGGCATCATCATCATCATCATCATTTTAGGTTTAATTATATTTAAGGATTACATAATTTATAAAATTTAGTTTAGATGCTAAATTTAGAAATTTTAAACACCTAATTCATCCCCTTTTAACTGTTATTAGGACTAATAATTGGGATAAGAGATAGTCTTACTTGTTGTATATAGTTTTCTAAGCAAAGATCAAAATGGCACACTTGAATACATTTACTCATTCATCTAGTCAAGAGATGCTAATTATGAATAAAGCACCATTTTTTATGGAAATAATTTTTCATATTAGATAATTAGGATAAAAAAATTTTAATCGAAAAAAGTTAGTGGTGAATGATTTCTGTCGCAATGATGAGAATGTTGGTTATAATAATTAATTAATTAATCTAGACAATTCAAATATTTAATCTTCTAGTTTCTGGTAGTTTTTCTTGAATTTATATTTTTTGAATAATTGTTGTATTTTAAAACTAATAGTTATTTTTATGTCATAATGAAGTTTTTCTTGTTCTAAATATTCAAGTTGTTGTTCATATAGGATAATTGTTTCTCTTAAATTTTGACATTGATAACAATGATAAATAAAAGTAGAAGCTAATTCAAATTGATTAATCATTCTCCTAATTGTTGTTTAATTTGAAAAGCTAAATTTTCTAAATTATCAACTTGTTGTTTTAATTTACGTATTTTAGTTTTGGTAGATACTTGATTGTAAGATCTAATAGAAATTGGTTTATCGATCTTTAAAGAATATGATTGTTGTAATGATTTTCTGTCTTGGATTGGTTGTTTTATGTTTGAAAAGGATTTTATAGGAAAAGGAGGTAAGGGATATTGTATTGAAGGTATTTCGGTAATTTGAGGTATTTTATTTGTTCCTAATTTGATTATGTCTGTAAATAATTGATCTACATAGATACAATATGTACTTTTAAATTCAATACTGTGATGAGAGTTAGTTAAAGTATAACTAATACTATAGAAAAAGGATATTGTCTAGGTTTCATAAGATCTGCTTTATAAAATTTGTAGGCAATAGTAATAGCTTTATGTAATTCATGTGATTGTAAAGGAATATTTAATTTACGATGAGTATTAAATTTAATTTTCTTATAAGCCAGATTACTATTCATAACAACAATAATTTGATTATATTTTGTATTATAATATAATTATTATGACTAACATACCAAATAAATTGTAAAGATCCATCAGTTACTTTAATTTATAAAGGCTTGTTTAGTTTTTGCCAGTTACTTAATGTATACTTTTCGGCTACACATATAGTCGCACCGGTATCTATATAATCATTTATTTGTTTATTTTGAATCTTCACTTGAATAAATTTAGTATTGGGATTCAGCTGAACTACTGGATTGGGTTTCATTTGAATCTGTTTGATAAATATAAATAGAATTGATTGTTGAATCAGTTTCGTAGTCAAATTCGATTGGTTATAAATGTTGATCTTATGCAGATTGTAAAATGTATAATTTTTGTTGATATTGATTTGGTTTTTTCTTAGGACATTCATTGGCATAATGACCTTCTTCTTTATATAACGAACAATTACAATTTTTCTTTCCCGATAGACAATATTTAAATTTTGGTTTATATTTATATTTAGGATGAACTCTAGATTTTTTCGGTGTATATTTTCTATAAGATTCACGTCTAAAAAATCATTTATAAGGTTTAAAGGTACGTTTAAAAAATTGATGTGGATATTTTTGACATTTATAACGAGCGTTATAATATTGATATTTTATTTTATATTTATGTTTAGATAGTTTTCTAGATTGTTTGTAATTAGTGTGACTAGGATGACA
>JAOXYD010232313.1:0-17863 GCA_028565735.1 Pinacopodium congolense
GTAAAACTTACAAACATATTTGAAACAACCTATCTAAGGTCTTGAAGCTTCCAAATCATTTGAATTTTCAATATCTTCAATTTTGACCTTCAAACTCCAATCTACCCATAATAGATTCTTCTTGAAACATACCTATCTTTAAGATTAATATCACAAACTCAAACCATTAGTGATTAAGCATGTTTTATTATCATCAAAACCAAGATTGGAACCTTCCTTGGTTCAACAAAGGGTTTTGGTATGATCACTGGCATATTTTGTGATCTTTATACAAATTGGAGGAGTTTTAATCTCTTAATGCAATCATCCTTCTTCATATTCAGGTGTAAGCTTTCACCAAGGATAATTCTTAAATCTAATGGGCTCATTCTATTAGATGTGTTGACGTGGTTATGGGGAATATGAAAACTATAGATCACATATAAACAACAATAATTCAATTCTATAGTTGCATAATAAGAGCCCGGAGTTCTCTATCTCTTCTTACGAGAAGTTTCTATTAGATCCTGGAGAGAAACCTTTGGGTTAAACTGGTGTGGGACTCAACCTTAATCCCGGCTAATAACTTCATGTTATGGCTAACAGTGAAGGAAAGACTAGGTACTAAATACACTCTAAAATTCTTTGTCACTAATAGTAGGTGTGAGTTGTGCTAGGAATTAAATGAGGATTTAGATCTCTTGTTAATCACTTACAGTTATGCTCAAGATCTCTGGAATTACCTACTGAAACTATTTCAAATTCTTGGCCTATGTACTGGTTGGTCTAACCTGATCTTTTGGTGTTTAAGCCTGTACTTCTGAGTAAAGGGTAACAAGAAACTATTTAAGGTAGCTATTGGTATAGTGATTTACAGTATCTGGATAGAAAGGGGAAAAACGATGCGTGATTTAGGTGGCATTCGAGCTGAAGCTATGGTTCAAAAGTTATTGAACAAAATTAGAGAAACTATGCTTCAACATCTACTTGAAGTTGCCATTCCGGCGTCAAAATCATTCAAGCATATGTGCATGATTGCTTTTTAATTTCAACAAGCTTGTTGCTACAAGAATCAATAATCATAGAACATAAAACGCGCCTCCTATGTCTCGAATTTACTAGCACCCCCACAACATTCCCTACTGATCTGACTACAAATGCCAAAGTCATGGGAATTCCTCCGTTGGTGTCTGATGTGGCAAGGCTGGCCCCGACGCCGTAAAGAGGCACCTTTTTTCCTTTCAGATTCAAAGATGCAGCCTGGGGACTCTTTCTTGGTTTATAGTAAGTTTTCAACTGCAAACACAAATGTCAATATATACTGGTAGATACGAAATAGTGAGGAACATGAAAACAAACAGGCGAATTTGATAATAATCTTGTGGTTGGCATGCAAATAAGAACTCGTACACAACAGCTTGAGGCCTCAAAGGTTGGTGTCTGAGAAACAATTCAGGAATTTATTCAATCTTGTTAGTGAAATGAATGGAACTAAAAACCTTTACTCTCTAATCTCATTCCTTTCTTATCAATTAAACTGGTGAAAATTTATGACGATCTAAAGTTAACAGATGATATTACCCCGCCGGTAGCAACAATGATCTCGTAATACATTAGATTGACAGGCATGGAGCTAACATGAATCCCAAAAAATGTTGCAGGATTATACACGTTCAAATCCACTGAACAGTTTATTGTCAACATCTTGGTTGGGATACCCGTCAAGTCGGATCCTTGGCCGAAATAAAGATTGTGCATAGCCAAACTCTGCAAGAGCCTAATAACAGTAAAATGTGGATGTGAAGACTGATGAAAATCGGTTCCAATGGGAAAAGTTCTTTTGATTCTCTATATTGATTCGTATAATTAGGTAGGTTGAATCGCGTGTAATGACTGTGAGACAAAATCATGTCAAGTGAAGTCTGGTTTAGTTGATGAACATGGAAAAGACACAGTCTCAACAAAAATCAAAGTTAACAATCATAATCCTCCAGCTCTTAATTAAATAACAATATCAATAAGAAAACTTTAATTAAAGAAGAAAAGATCATAAATATGTATATATAAATTTACATATACCCTGACGGTAATCTGAGGCTTGCAAGGTCTGCTAGCGCCCCAGATAATCAAACAGAAAACAGAGAAGATGGCAACAGACCCTATTACACACATCAAAACCTGACACCTCCTTGAGACCCTATCATCTCCATCGTACACATCACCATAGTCACCTTCTTCTCAATCACACTACACTCCGGCCAACCCTTATCGGCCCTCTTGTTCCTTCCTTTCCTGATGCAGATCCTTCTGCATCTTTTTCATTTTATTTTCAATTCTGTTTTCGTTGTTGTTTTCTCTGTCCTTATGTGTTGATAGTTTGTTATGAGTTTGTTATAGAGAGAGGAGAGCTATACTCATTTATATATACATTTGATGTTTACAGAGGATTATTACGTTAAATATACAGATATCCCTCTTACTCTCAATTTCTCACCTTTCTTGTCTCCTTCTTAAGTCTCAGTTCCTATTGCTTTGTTGGTCTCACCTGGGTTCAATAGACTCAGAATTCCTAACTAGGAAGGGAAACGACATCATTTCCTCGCTGACCACCAGGAAGCATAATTCCCCGATACCCTACTCAGCGACGAGGCAAGGGAGTGGCAGCCATAGGAGTAGGGATGCAAAGGAGACTCCATGGGGCTGTTGAACGCTGGCGTTGGTTGCATTGAAGAGGAGGACTTGCCCTCGTCCTGAGCGTCACGAGAAGGGCTCTGCAGGTAGTAGACTGAGCGTTTTGTTGACCTAGGAGAGGAGATATCAAGGTTAGTAATGTTCGAATCCGACTTCTCGTGTGTCATCTTTGCCATATTGTTTGTCTGCTCACGACAGCAAAAGAAGACAAGAAGTTTCAGAATTGGGGTTTTGTTTGTTCAATCTCACTGAGAAAGAAACGGGAAAGAAAAAAAAAACTTCTTTTTAGTGTGTGAAAGCACAGAGAAATCATAGCATCAGAAATTTGGATGCTTTTGAGTTATTGTGACTGTTGTAATGAACGAGAAAGAGATGGCTATTAAACTGAAACCAATAAAGGAGGGTGGAAAGCGAGTGAGTAAGTCTGTGCGCGCGCGAGCTAGTGAAACGTTGAACAATGAAAATGAGTGAGATAGAGAAGGCAGCATCGTAGGTTGGAATTGGCTCATGGTGTTTGGGTGGGACCCGAAACTTTAGATCCGGAAAACAGGTGTCATTAGTTCACGAAACCTTCGGTTAAGAAGGAAGCCCTTGTTTAAAACAACTGGATTTTTATTTTTTATTTTTTAAATATAAAATATAAATTTATAAAAATAATAGATTAATATAATATATAATTACAAATTATAAAAATAAAAATACATATAATTTAATATAAATATATAAAAAAATTATAATTAACAACCTAATGAAACGTACGCAAAATTATTTATGAGGCCGAAAACCAGGATGGATCGGGTACACTATGTTGTTGGTTGTTTGCTTTTGCCCATCAAGGTCCCCATAGATCCAAGGCTCTTTGTTAAGATTGTGGACTAAATTTTAGGCTTCAAATATTAAAGGTGTCTTTCGATTCATGGTTTTCGACTTTTGCACTAGCATTAGTATTAGATTTAGTTTTGGTAGAATATAATATTGATATCAATTAATGTTAAATACTGTTAAATAATATTTTAAAATTTATAAAAATAGTTTCACAATATGTTGTAATGTATAATTTTAACTTTAATTTAATTTTATCTAAAAATAAATAATAATATAAAATTAATATATTAATTTTACATCAATTATATCTCAAAAAATTAAAAACAATATAAATTTAATATTTATAAAAATAAATAATTAAAATAAAAAGAGGCAATAAAAAGAAAACTATATGCCACCTCTAAGAGGTAACGTGAAATTATTGGTTCCTAGATGGATATGGACAATTTTAGAGTAATTCTTTGTGATTCAGTTAGCTATTATGCATGTGTTATTAGATTCCACTGCGCAGTTGCATATGAAACGAATATGCATGTTTAACAACTTGGTAAACGCTTCCACAATTAGTTATTAAAATTGATAAAGATCATGTGAGCGCGAGAATTAAGTGAGTAGCGCCTTGATATTCCTTCCAAGAGGTATTAGGGCGTTACAACCCCATAGAACTATTGCTCGCCAACTCTTCCAAAATTTCATGAGTTGTATGAATAGTTTTCCTCATCAAAGAACCTTCGATAGCTACATCAATGGTCCCTCTTGTGTTCTACTTAACACCATTATAAAATGTATGTAGCAAGAACTCCCTTAGAAGGTTGTGGTGTGGGCAGCTTCATTGTATCTGTTTGGACCTCTCCCAATCTTCATATAGTGACTCCCCATCATTTTTCTAAAAGTTTGTAATTTCCTTTATGATTCTTATTGTCGCGATCAGTGGGAAGTACTTGGTAAGGAAAGCTTGGGTGATCTGCTCCCATATGGCTCTGTGTTCTGAACTAAGAGAGTTGTATCATGCCTTTACCCAATCCCTCAACGTAAATGGGAATAATCATAAAGTAACCACATCATTAGACATCCCATTAAACATGAAGGTATCATAAATATTTAATAAGTTAGCTAGATAGGTGTTAGGATCTTCATTAGATAGCCCATAAAACTACATACTGTTCTCAATTATGTTGAGGAGTGTCGGCTTGATTTCAAAATTATTTGCTTGAACAATAGGCCTTGCAACTCCTTAAGGACTAAAACCTAGCTCATGAAATCCATCAATGTCCCTCTCAGCTCCTTCTTTCTCTCCTTCTTCTGCCATATTCCTTTATAGTGCCTCTTAGTGCTTAGTTCTTCTTAGGTCTCTTTCGTGCCTTATAATGTCAAAAAACTCTTCGTCACTAGACTCGTTAGATCTTCTTGTGCTACTTATGTTCATACACCTGCAAATATACAAGTAAAAGTATCAAAAACTCTTAAATCAAAGTTACGCAAACTAAACAAGATGCTAAACAAACAATCTTCAACAATGACATAAAAAAATTATTGATAATTTGCAAAACTGTATAACCTATTTTACGCTTAAAATGGTAAGTATACGAATTTTAACTTGTAGTAAAAAGTGGATATCGATCCCACAAATATTGAGTTTAGGCACCACTTAACTCAGGTTTTACTTTGTTTAAGAAAATGTGTTCAAATGATTAAAAACTTAAAATTCAACTAAATTAACTAAACTAACAATAAACAATCAATAGAGAAAAAGTGCAACAATTTGTTAACCAAGAGTTAAGATTAGGAGTTATTTTAACCCTATTTTTCTTCCCTCTTACGTTCTTTATCCAATTATGTTTGACCCAATATTTTCTAATGCTTAATTAACTGAGCACAGTTGAAATAGACCAAAATCAATTATGCCATCTCTAAACTTACCTACTTCTCATAACCATTCAACCAGATTTTAAGCACTCGTATAGGTGATTTTAAGCAAATAGCCAAGATCTCTTTTCAAATATTTGAAAAAACTTGAATAGTTATAGGTCAATTGGGAGCTAACTCTCGTTACACTACCCAACCTAAAAACCTAAGCTCACCATCTCCGTCTATTGTATGCTATAAGCATAATAAATATCACAAACCATTATTCACTAAATCAAAAATAATAAGATTTCCACAAAAAGTTCAATAACAACTCCTACAAAGTGTTTAGCCACTTATAATCATGAATAATCCAATAAAATCCATGTTTCTCGTACTAAAAAGTAAATAAGAGGAAAGAATAAAAACTGGGTAAAGTTAAGAACTCCTCCTATCTACTATAAAAAGTGGGAAAATCTAGATATTAATGTTGTCATCACTTTTTCCAAGGTAGATTTTTAGTTTCCCTTCTTGGCTAGGCACCAAAAACTTGCCTCCTTTCCTCTTTTAGGTGTTGTCTAATGTTAGATGGAGGCTGCTAGGGTTTAGAAGCCCTATATAGGTCAAAAGAAGGGTCAAACACCTAAAATGTCATTTTTATCTCAAAACAGGCCATTCCCATTGTCATGATCATGAAAATGTCATGATGGTGACCGAAAATTAATTTTGAAGGTCATCACGATCATGAAAGTTTCACTATCATGACACCTCCCTCTATCGGCTTTGAATATTCTTCGCTCGTTTAGTCATAACTTCTATTCTTGACCTCTAATTGGCTTGAAATTTTAATTATAGCTTCCCCACATTTAGATCTTCCTCCCCTTAAAATTTCAATGCCATATAAGCTCTATAAATTTGCCTAATGAGTCCAAAAATCACCTAAAGTTGAATTTCTGCTACCTACACAATCCACCACTAAAATGCATCAATCCATCCCCAAAACAGCTCAAAATTTACCCTTAAATACTAGACAAAAAAAATAAAAAATTAAAAACATCTAAGATCATGAAATATGCAAACGATGGAAAAAAACAAGTAAACTTATGATAATGCATACAAAGAAATACTTAAAAACATAGAAACAACCTACAAATACAACCTAAAGCGCACTTATTAATGCATGTACAAATGGCTCCAATATAGTGATGTGGTTCGAGTCAAGAGAATTCAACTATGTCTTTGAGCTATCCTTTAAGGTGAATGAGAATAACTTCATCTTAGCTGCGTCCTCTCATAATCCATTGTACCTAAAGGTGTCATAAATCTCCAAGAAAATTGATAAATAGGCGATGGGATCCTCGTTCACCAAGCCATAAAATTGCACCCTTGATTGAAGCATGTTCAGTAGTGTTGGCTTAATTATGAAGTTGTTTGCTTACACAGGGGGTCCTGCAATTCATTATTGATTGGCTTTAAAACTTGGCATCACAAAGTCTATGAGTGCCCTTGTTTCCTCCTACTTGTTACCCTTCTTTCTCCATATTTATCTTAATGCTCTCTTAGCACCTTACTCTCCCTAAGACATTATTAGTACAAAAATAAAAAAAGCAATCAAAACCCAATAAAAATCATAAAAACCACAACAAAAGACCAGAACTAACAGCCCAAATAAACATGCCCTAAGTCTCTTTTTTATCTAGTTATGTCTGGAAACTCTTATTCAATTAAAATTTTGGACCTTCTTGTGCTTCTTATGTTCATGAACTTAAAATTATAGAATAAAAAAGAATAAAAAACCCTTATATTAGAATAACCTTATTTAAACCAGAACTCCATCAAAAACTTGCTAGTGTTTTTTATAAACACTCACTAGTTTTATGCTATGTTACAAGTATGCTAGTTGCATAAATGTAATATAAGATATATCATCCTAAAATGGTTATATTTAGACACACTATCAATTTGAACTACACTTTATTTAAGGCACAAAAGAAATTGATGTAAACAAAAATTAAACTAAGTAAATAACTTGTAAATTAAATGAATAATGTATAGGAATATAGATGTTCAAGATTAAACACTAGGAATCACTTTTATCGTATCTTGTATCTCTCAATCTTTTTGAATTAATGATGGTTAGCCCAAGATGTCTAAAGGTTACAAATACCCTCTATCAAGGTGTAGCCAAGTTTCCATAGTTAAGCAGCATAGGATTAGTCATGAAATTTCTTAATCTATATATCCCATCAAAAATATTCAATTGGTTATGATGTAATCTTATGGGCAATCAGTTTATTAATCAAGACAACTCTCCAATCAATTATTTAACCTTTTATTTGTAGGTCTATTAGGTGCCAACTCTCATCTCAGACATTAATATAAATTATCCAACTCAATTTCTCAATCTATTATACGGATTCAACTAACAAAATAACACAATCATTACTCCATCAAAACAATAAGAAGCATTAACAAGATAATTCAAAAAATAATCCCTAACAAGGGTATTTGGCCACTCATGAAGCTCAACAATCCTTCATCGAATATATAATCCATAGAAGTGAAAGAAAATGGGAATAAGAAATAAAACTAGGTAAAGAGTGGCCGTTCTTCTCTTCCTCCTTTAATACTAGAAAAATCTAGAATGTGAATTGTTCGTAAAGATTCGTGTGTTTTTCTCTTATTTCCTCTCTTGGAAGATCTTTAAAACCTATTTTTAATCTATTTGGTAAATCCCCTAATGATTGATGATGACTCCTACGGTTATAAAAATATGACATAAAAGTCCTTAAGTCACATCATTGTACACTAATGATGTGGCTCTCAGAAATCATATGTCATAATCAAAGGATCCAATATGCATAAGAAACTCAATCAAAGAATTTGCTAGCCTTACCTTAATTGAAACTTAGATTGGAAACACATTAGGATCAAAGAATAATAAGAACAAAATCTTAAGAAACATGTTCTTGAATATATTTAACAAAAGAATAAGATAAAAATCGTTTAAGAGTTTTGAAAGCACCAAATTAAGTTCCAAAGTGAAACACAACTCTGAATCCCGTGTTTAAACCTTTTGAATCATTAAAAACAACTTGAAATATCCAAGTACAAAGGCTATAATAAATAAAAACCTAACCTAGATAAAGAAAAAGAACAATGTAGTTAAAGAAGCAATTTTTTCTGCCAAAGACTCATTCTATATCCATGAAAATGGCTTTAGGATGTGCTTTTATATGTACCCTACATGTGGCTACAAATTATTGCAAATTGAAGCTAAAAAAATCAGAAATCTAGCTATAAATTACATTTAGGAACTTAAATAACCCTGGAGTCAATACTTCAATGGTGCCATTTAGTTCTCTACATTTAACTCTTCAAAAGGACTTAAATGTGGGTTGAAGGGACTTAAATAGTGGTTCAATAAGCCAGGTTTGAATCTTAAGATGGTCGATTCTTGATCATTTTCCACAATTTCTTCATGTTTGGGAATTGATATGTAATTTAGACAATGTAAACATAAATTAAATAATTAATTATTAAAATAGGGGTTTTTATGCATCCCATAACCATGAATTTGCCCATGAATTCCTGTAAACAAGAATTATAAGAAAGTTTATAACCATGACTTTTGTTGAGACCTATCCAACTTTTCTAACTTTCAACTCTTATAAAAAATATCGATATAATTTCTTTTCTTCTTTTCCATTAGCCTTAAAATTTTGTGTGGAAGCCAATGACATGAATTCCTTACTCAGATTTATTTTATAACTTTTCCAACTCCAAATCTACATGTAATGGCTCACCAAAGTCTAGCACACTTAAGAGTTATTGCTTGTTTCAACTTCTCTTACTCTTATATTGTTACACTCCTCCTGGTTTGTCTTTTGGCTTTGATATTTTCTATTTAACTTCTTAACTTGATGCTCTAAGTCCAAAACTTAATTCCATATCTCTTCCAACTCCAAAATCACATTAAAATGCTCACTAAGTCCTATAAAAAATAAACAACCATTGAAAAAATTACAAGTAGCATCTTATTCAATAATCAACAAAATATACACCCTCGTGGAACTTTCCCTCAAACCCTTGATTCTTGATATGAAAACATGCCTAAAAGAAGTATAATTGGAGGGTTATCAAGTTCCATAACACTTGAGTTGTTTTTTGTGCTCCTGTAACAACTTAAACACTCACTAAAAACAAATTGATCATAAATTTAAAGTTAATATACAGAAAAAAATCAACCAATGCCTTTGACTTAACTCACATAATATAATTAATTCATAAAAAATTGTTATCACATACAATTACAATGTTACTAAATATGCATACCTCAAACCACAGTATTGATCATGTAACTTGTTTCATATATATCATCATGCAAGATTGATCAAAGATGTTTCAATGCATATAAAACACAATTTCAATTACAATTTAAAACAATTGTTGGCATTTACCTTGTCTTTTGACTCAAGGGAAAATACCTTGTCATGGATGACCTTGGTCCTTTAACATGGCTATCCCTTTTATCATGTTCAAGATGTAATTTAGAATTTTTACATGGCGGTGAACATTTTATCTTGAACATCCCTAATTACTATGGTAGGTCGTGCTCTTAAATGGTTATCAGCATCAATTATAAACTAAAATTTTATCGATATGAAGGCGGTTGAGCGAAAACTATGCTCACTTTCTTACATATATGTTTTATTTTTTATTTTCAAGGAATGCCATAAATCTTATTCCCAATTTACAAAACAATGAAAATGAAATGTCCCCAGATGCATGATATCATAAATAAGGGTCATCAAAACACATGCAAATCACTTAAAATGAAAAGAAGAAAGATAAAAATGTTGTAGCTAGAAGCCATTCAAGAATTTATCAATGCTTAACTAAATCAATATCATCAATTGGATTCAAATACCAAAATTAGCAATGATATCATATTCTTAATCATTCTAAGTTTAAATAGTCAAGTTATCCCTATTATACTTGTAATAAATCAAATCATATTTTCTTTAATAGCTAATGAAGTTGAGCTCACCCCCCCCCCCCCATGAGCACCACAATACATAAACCATATTGTCCTCAATATCGAAGATGAAATCAAATATAACTTGGCTCCCTTTCATAGTGAAGTTCAATCTTTAGCCATGAATTTAGAGGTTTGCAATCCATCAATTCAAGAACAAATTTAATGTTTAAGCTTTTTCCAGGAAATTAAATTAAAAATGATAAAATAAAATAAAAACAAAATAACATAAAGAGAAATCCTACATGATGCAAATGCTAAAGAGACATAATGAAATTGAAATAAAAATGTAAGAACAAATAAAAAATGATAATCAAACTTGGTTGCAAAATTTGACTCCACTAAGCATCATGATCGAAGGATGGATAGTAATAAGGAAATTACATAAATGACTCCATATGTCTTGTTGTTTCTCCATTAAGTTTACTGTAAACACCACTAATGTAAGTGGGACTAACTATATGCATGCCCAACACTTATGATCCATAAGCCATAAAATCATCCACAATAATTATATTCAGCATGCAAAGGATAATTACACTCCAAACACTTAGTCATGTAATGTAGTGTATAATTCCTTAATTTCAAGGCTTATAAATCATTTTAACTCAACAACATTTAAATCTATAGTATAATAATAGCATGTTGAATTCATTAATTGAGAATAAAAGGAAAAACAATGCTATCTGCATGAATCAAAAATAACTTGTAAACCCTCCTTTGACACTTATGGCATTAGCAATCTTAAATAAAAATATAATACATGCTCACAATTCCAACTCAAAGTACATTAAACTTTAATATGTTAAATACTAAAAACAACAATTAACACTAGATTTTGGTTCACAAGAATCACATATAGAATGTTTAAAATCAAAGAAGTGGGTCTTATTAGGTGAAAGTTTAAAAAACATGATTAATGTAGGAGCTCATCATTATTTTTGTATTAATTGTATGAATAGTCATCCATAACCTAAATCATTATAATTCAAAACATAATTCAAAATCTTATGGAAAATCTCAAGATTATGAGCAATAATAGATTATTCATGTTAAAATTCTAGGTCACAATAAAGTCCCCAACTTATAAGTTTTTAATGCAAATATTAAGATCATATCTTGATAATGTCATACAAAACGCTTCTATTGAGGCGCAAAAAGCTCATTCATAAGGAATATAAATTTGAGGACAAACTTTCATAAGAAATCTAATAAACATAGAACATACTGACATGTAAGGGCAAATAAACGGAGCAAACCAACAAGCAAAACTAAATCCAACATCTTTTAATATAAAAAAGAGCAATGTTAATAGATGAAATAATTTTTGGTTTCCTCCAAACAAGCTTTAAGGTCTTTTAACTGGACATTAATGCTCAAGAATGATTATTCTCTTTCTTAATCCTTACTATTGATGAATTTTGCCAAATAGCAAATAGTCTATCAAGAATAATTGACTTGTAACACCAATCATTTGATGTCTCCCTTCAGTTCCTTTAAATTGTAATAAGTACTCTAGAAATAGATCTTGATATGAAATTGCCTGATCATAATAAAAAATTGTGATATTAATAAAAACAAAGCATAAAGGTACCAAATTTTCTTCTTTAATGACTATATTATTAAAAACTTATTTCATTTCCTCTTACGCATCAAATTTCATGTCCCTCTCATTTATTGCGAAAATATCCTTATCTTGCTTCCTCGGATTCACTATGGTATTAGTAGGCATAATTCCTCTTCTATTGTTTTATAATCAGCTTAACTATTTGCCTACCTGTTTTGTCAAAATATGAATGAAATTATCTATACCCTCTAATCGAGCTTTCATTATAGATATAACCTTGAGTAATATATCTTTAAACCTCAATTCTTCTTCTTATTGAATAGGCTGCTCAACTTGTAACATCATATTATGGATAGAGGTCTCTATACCTTTTAATAGAGCTTTTGCTTTTCGTATGGCCTTCAATAATCACTCTTTCAATCTCAATTCATCTTCCTACTATTGATAATAGTCCAATGGAGGTTGCTCAAAGTTAATAAAATCAACCGATGGTGAGCAATAGGTGTTGCTTTAATGGATATTGTAAAACATGTCATCAGTTCTCCACCCATCAATCAAAACTTCCTAGTCATCCCACCAACAACAGTTTTGCCATTGATTTCTCTTTCATGCCATTTTGTAGACTACTTGCACTTTAGTGCTTCACATATAATACTAATAAAATAGTTTTTTATATTAAAAAAATAAAAATGGTTATTTTAGAAAATATTAGGAAGTCCTAACAAATCAAAATAGTGATCAATAAGGATACCATAGATTTGATATGCACACAAAAGGTGCCTAAATTTTTTATAAATATAAACCAAAGAATCATAAATGATCAAAACCAAATATGCAATGAATCAAGTTAACTATCGCTAAGCAGTATACTTATTTTGAGTTTAGCTTCTCCATCTACAAGAGCTATAATTACTAGATACTTGCTATCCTTAATATCTGACTAGATCTAAGATGAATGATTATATAATTGATTAAAGAAAATTTATGAAATAAGTAACAAAATCCAATGAAAAACACAGAATAGTCAATAAGCAATAATAAACCTAGGATCTAAGAAATTAATACCTCTAGGTGCTTATTGGTTTTATGTTATGCTGTAAGTATATAGGTCGTAATAGTCTTAACATATATCATTTCCATAAGGATTGAATATAGACACCTAACAATTTGAATTTCTCTTTGTTTAAGCGAAGCCAAAAGTGTAGAAATTGAAAATTTAACTATTAACAAAATTCTATAAAACGCAGAAGAAAGTAAATATGATGAAAACCTTCAGATTATTCTTTCCTCATTTAAATTCCCTTTACCTTACTAATATAACTAAGTTTGATCCTAGATATCCAATGATTTAATTACCCTCTCTCGAGATCTAATCATGTGATCCCAATTGAAATAGAAACAAGATGATTTTGAACCTCTCAAGTTACAAAACTATTCCCAGTTGTGCAATTGGATTTGAAGAAATCCTAAAGATAATTAACAAGTAATCAAGACCTTTCTTCAATTACTTATTATGTTGATATTTCTAGGTGTAATATTCCACTAACTTTCATTGCAACCAACTAAAAAAAATCATCCCAATCTTTTGTTTTGAATAAATTATAAGCTTAAAAAAATAAAAAAGCATTCATATGTTAAATCAATAAGATAAAAGTTTTACATAAAATTCAAGAATAAAAATTAAAATAGATTTAACAATCCATAATCTTGCTCAATAAAGAAATATTCATATTAAACATTCAAAGGAAATAAATAGAATATAGAAAAGAGTAGATTTAAATTGGGCACCCCTTAAGCTACAAAATCTAGATATGTTGCTCATTATTGATATGTTCACCTTGATCTGGAGTTTCTTCTTATTTTTCCTCTTTAAAATCTCTTCTTTTCCTCTCTTGGATGTTCTCTAAACTTATAATTGTGGCTGTTAGGGTGTTTTTATGCGACCTTTAACATAAACAATAAACACAAAGTCACATAACAAAGCAACGATGATGCACAGACTTGAATTCAGTAACTGTATAAATGTAACAATGGCAAAAAAGTTCATAGAATTAACTTTCAATAATAAATTCATCATTTGTGAATATCCAAATCATTTTTGTAGGGAAATTTTTATCTTTAGTGTCTATGAATTTAATAAACACCTTGACCAAGATATTAGTAACATATTCCTATATTTATGGCCTTTGTAAGCATGCACTGATTTTATTTCCATGTGAAAGGTACTCTATCACTAAACAACCACTCATGAAAGTGTCATGGCAATCAAGAGAAGATCCATAGGTTTTTACTTTTCATCTTAGCATATTATTTTTACCATTACTTTGAACAATTACCTAATATGTTGACCCGAATATAAATACTTTATCATGGATGTCCCCTAATTACTCAACTAGGTTCGTTCTTTTAAACTTGGTTATAGTGTCATTCTAGTTTTTTGGTGTGAGGGCAATCATTTTGATGTGAATGTTCCCCGATTATTCAACTATATCATAGTTGAAAATTGGCTACTAGCACTGATTGTCATTGGTCATACATAAAATTAGCTCAAATTAATCAATCTTCTAATGAACAAATTGACTATTAAGTCAAGACCAACTTTTCGACAAGTGCATCAGTAGTAATAAGTGATATAGTGGATTTCTTTTAATGGTTCAAATGCCGATCCATGAGGAAGTGCGTATGTGATTGTAAGTACGAGGTCAATTGGATTAAAAAAATCTAGAGAACACTTGTCTTTATAATTTATTAAACAAATACTATAAGAAAACTAAAACCTATAAATTGAAAAAAAAACATCCAATCAATTGCAAAAGACTTTAAGGTTGCTTTTAGTAATTTATCTTATTAAAGATTTGGTGGTTGATGATTTAACTGATGGATTAGTGATGGTTAATAAAGGACATCTTCACTAAATCAATACAATGCGATAGTTAAGACACTAGTTCATCTTAATTGGTCATATCTTGAATTTTGGTTATGCATCATACTTATGTAATAGGCCTAAAGTTCAAGAAGTCTAGGCCTAAATTTCCCTAGTTCAAGAATAACACCCTCATGATTAACCAATCTTTGGTTATTTCATTTATTTAAATCATGTTGTTTATTGATTTGTCTAATAACCTAGGTAGTGATTATTGAATCCTAGATTATCTAATGGCAATGTCTTAAGTGAGTAATTTAAGATAAGCATTAAGCATTCAATAAATAGAAATTAATGCACTAATCTGTTAGGTCTTGGTTTTAATGTTTTTTCATGTGAATTTAATCTAATTTTAAGGCATATTGCTTCCAATTTGATGTTAAAGTGCTTAACTATGTTCATAAATGTTGTCCAATGCAAATGGAAGCCTATTATCCAAGAAAATTCAAGATTATGCAACAAAAATTCTAAAATTTATACTAAAATGGCAACCTTATCTAGCCACCATTATTCTAACCAAAACTTCATTTTATTTTGGAAGACAGGGACAAATACGGTGCCTACAATGCTTGCCTTTGTACTCCTTTTAAGCACCGTTATACTAGTTATCACACGATTTTTAGAAACAACTTGCTCCTCCACTTGCTACAACTTTCCAACTTATTCCTATTTATAGCTGACATATATAAGAAGGCTCAGAGATCATTTTTGCAGAAGTGAGGTTAGACTTTAAGGGAGAACTCAGATCAAACATCATATTCTCTTCTTCTTTCCCTAATTTTTACATTTTTCTCTTCATTTTATTTTTCAGCCTTTGTAGTTTGTAATTCCAAGTTTTTTTAATATTCCAGTGAGTTTATAGACTTGTTTGGAGGTTTTCTATCAGTTTGTATCATCATTTGATGCTTCCTAAACATTAAATCTCTTGTTTTATACTCTCTTTACTTATATATGACAAGAACTTGGGCTGTTTTGATTCAATCCAATTTTTCTTATTTATCTGTGATGTTTTAAGCTAAACTCTAGCTAAGGACAAGTTCTTGAATTCCTTAAGTGATTTTATAACAAATTATTAGATAATAATCTTTATTTAATTGATATCATAATGCTTATTTTGAGTTTTACACTTAGAATATGATTTAAGATGGTTAAAGACCCGACAAATCTCTACTTTAATCATTGGAAAATCCAATAAACAACATGATTTATTTTAAGGATCAAAAAATCTACCTGGGTTATCATGAGAGCACTAATCTTGATTATGTTGTTTAAGATTAGAACTTCCTAAACTTTAAGCCAATTTTTTAGACTTATGAGTAGACCAAACCATAGATTAAGAATGCTAGAGAAAAGGCAATGACTTAACCATAACTTTTTCTTGATTTAGTGATTTCCCTAGATTAAAAATTTCAATCCATTTCATAACTTATTTAAGTCATTTAGTCCCAATCCTTAACAATTTAATTAATTGCTAATCATTAGACAATTTGGAATGCAATTGCAAAAATGGAAGTTTTTAGTTCTTTTTAGTTAAACTAGCCTCTTATATTTAAAGATCTTAAGTTCCATGGATAATTTTAATCTAGTTGCCTACGCATTCACATACTTTCTATGAAGGTTCGACATTCCATAGACATAAATGTGCTCCACTTTATTACTTATGATTGGTACACTATCATGAAGTTGTGTTGAATTACATGAGAATTTATTGATTTATTGAGTTAAATTAGTGATATCAAACTAACATAGCAAATTTTTTTATGTCGTTATCGGGAAATAGCTGTGATATTAGGAAAATATTGTTGTTAATTACCCTAGGGTGTAAATATTGATTATATTATTTTTAATGTGTTTCCTTTCTTATCCTTCTTTTGTGTTGCTTTCTTGTTAGTTTTAATTCGTTTCTTATTTCCTTTAGCTTGATTCTTAGCTTGTGCTTCTCTTAAAGAAATGTTTAGTAAGGATTAAGTGCATTTAGAAATGGAACATCATGAGCACTTAAATGTTCAACCTATTAGAGAACGAACCATGTTGGAATTGACCATGCAAATTAGGAGTGGTCCTAAGTCTAGTGTTGATTAACCTAGGATAGACTCCAATGATTATGAATTTTCAAATGCTTTCATTTCTTTGATAAAATCTTTTTAGTTTAGTATTCATCCTTATAAAATCCAAATGACCATTTAAGAAATTCTTAAAAAATTTAGGATCTCTATAAAAATCCTAATATTTTATATGATGCCCTTAGATTTAGATTATTTTCATTTTCTCATAAAGATAAGGTTACATATGGTTAAAAAATTTCAAGGCTAATTCCATCACAGCTTAGGATAATATTGAAAATAGATTTTATCTAAGTTCTTTCTGCCAGCTAAAATACAAAAATTGAAAATTTTAATTTGATCATTTGACCAATATGAGAGAGAGAGAGAGTTTCCATGAGTCTTCAAAGTGAATTGGAGAGCTACTTGCCACCTGTCCTATGCATAATTTCAATATTTATGAGAAAGTACATATCTTTTATCTAGGAATCACCTATTCCACTATTACTCTTGTAGATGATGTAGCTGGTGGTACACTGATGAGAAAAAACCCAAGTGAAGCTTATAGGTTAATTGAGGATATGGCCTCCAATAGCTTTCAATATAACTCTGAGCCCCATAGGAAACCATTTAGAGCTTAAGCTATTAATGATGTGCCAAATTTACAAGCTCAAATGTTGCCCTTAATAGGCAATTGGAGGGTTTACAAGCTAAAATTGGTAATAATGCATTTCAGAACCCTATAATTTGTGATATATTGTGGTAGTTGCTTTCATGCTTCAATCGAATGTAAAGTTAGCCCTTGTAATGCATCTTAACCTTCCTTAGATCATTATATTTCTAATAGGCAAGGAATGGACTATTATAATCCTTCTCAGGAGAGCTACCCCACTTTTTCATCAAACAATCATCTAGTCTAACAAAATTAACATGTAAATCCTCAATTTGAATTC
>JAOXYD010232323.1:0-17862 GCA_028565735.1 Pinacopodium congolense
GCCAAGGTCTGCCCAAAATAATATGACTAGCTTGCATAGGCACCATATCACACAAAACCTCATCATGATATTTTCTAACACAAAATGAAACCAAACCTACTTATCCACCTTCACTTCTCCACTATCATTTAACCATTGAAGAGTATATGGCCTAGGATGCTTAGTGGTAGGAAAATTTAGTTTTGATACCATCACCTCACTAGCTACATTAGTGTAACTACCTCCATCTACGATCATGCTACACATCTTTCCTTGAATATGACATTGAGTCTAAAGGATGTTCTCGCGTTGCACATCATCTTCTTCCTTCTCTTGCAAATTTAATGCTCGCCTTGTGAGTAAGGCCTCCCCCTCCATTAAATATTGTTCTCCATCACTATCAACATCATTTGGAGGCAATTGATCATCAGATTCAATCTCATACTTAATGTCTCCATTTCCCATCAAGATCATGGTACTTTGATTTGGACACTATGATGCAATATGCCCCATGCCCAAACATTTAAAACACTTAATATCTCTAGTTCTAGTTTGAAAATTAGAATTACCTTTCTCCTTGCTAGAGCTCACGTCCTTAGTCTTAGAAGACTCAAATTTAGGCTTGTTATCACTCTTGGAATTATAATCTACCTTCTCCCCCTTTTTACTCCAATTTGATTTCCAAGGGGAATTAACACTTTAATTCTACCCAACTCACATGGAACCCTTCCTTTTAAGTTGCTTCTCCACCTTCATGGTCATATGAACCATGTTCTCAAGCTCCATATAATGCTGTAGCTCAACCACATTAGATATCTCTTTGTTAATCCCATGTAAAAAACGTGCCATAGTTGCCTCTCCATCCTCTTCAACATTTGCTTTAATCATGGCAACCTCCATCTCTTTATGGTAATTCTCAACACTTTTGCTACCTTGACCGAGTCCTTGCAACTTTTGACAGAATTCCCTATAGTAATGATTGGGAATGAATCTTTTCCTCATCATAGCCTTTATTTATGCCCATGTAAGAATAGACCTCTCATGGTTTCTTCTTCTAGTTGAAATAATCTGATCACACTGAATAATTGCATAGTCAGTGAATTCAACAGCTACAAGTTTGACTTTCTTCTCTTCAGAATATTTTTGACAATAAAAGCTTCAGGATTATTCTTCCTGTGAAAAGATGGAATGTTCATCTTAATGCTTGCCAAGTTATGGTTATAGGCATCACGCCTTCCACCAAATCTCCTTCCACCTCTCTTATTATTAAATCTGTCTAATAAGTCACCATCATCCAAATCAGCATCATCCCCTCTATTGTCATCATAAGACTCATTGTGATCATGTCTCTCTCACCTTCTAGCAATAGGAACATCATGAACTAACTCTCTCTTTGCAAATCTGTACTTTCCGCATCTTGTCTATCCATTATGTCCCTTATCTCTCCAAACATAATAGTTATGCACTAAAATTATTGTTCCATTGCTTTGAACATGAAGTTGGTAAAGCTATTCTATAGGCAGTATATTAATTTATCAAAATCTCTTCTTAATAAATTAATACCTTGTTGCCTATAAGTCTATTAAATGCCAACTCTCATTGTACATCTAACATAAATTACCCAACTCACTTTCACGATTTGTTGTAGGGTTTAAGCTCAATAAACAACACAAATATTCCTAAAATTAAATCAATAACCAAAGGGTCCCAAATAATTCAAACAACAAATCCTAAAAATATTTTAGCCACTCATAATAATAAAAATAAGTTCAATCATATTCATATTTTTTCAAATAGAAAATAAAATAAATAAAAATAAAAACAAGAGCGAAATAAATCTAAAAAAATAAATAAATATTGAAAGATCTCTTGAAGTTTTGGTGCGTGTATAAGCTTGAAGGAGCTCTTCTTCTTTTTCTTCTCCTTGTCCACCTCTTTTCTTTGTTGTGTGTCTCCCCTATTTTTTCTATGTGTTTGCGCCTAGCTTGTTGTCTGTGCTACTTGTTTGAATGTCTCTGTCCTCCCTTGAATTAATTTTGTCGGAGTTTTCTTATATGTGGCTAGGGCTACTACTACTGGATTGGTCTTGAAGGTTTGGTGATTGGGGTGGAGGCATGTGCAGGAAGGGGAAGCCAGGTGGGACTAGTAGGTCCAGCCCAACGGAAGATGATGTGTAGCCCAGCAGTAGCTCCACGCATGAGGATGGTGGCTCTAGCCCAGGCGTATGCGGGGTAGGCTCGCGAGTCTAACGGGGAAGGGCATGAGTCCAACGAAGCAGCAAGCAGGCTGGCTCCAGGCAGTGTGGGCTTAGTAGTAGGAGGACTAGCTCTCCAGTCTAGCAGGTCAGGTTGGGGTCGCTCGCAAGCTTCTAGGCTCAAGTCCAGCAACAATAGGCCTCTTCTCCAGTTGTTAAGCTTCTCTAGCAAACCGGTCCAATAGGATTGGTTCTCTCCTCCAACTTTGGTCTTGGCTAGATCATTTGCTTCATTCTTCTTTCATGCTTCATTTTGTTTCTTTTTTTTAATTCCTTCCAACTTCAAATTTAATTTTAAGAAACCCTACACAATAAATAAATACACCAATAAGATTTAATTCTAACCCAAAATTAATAATTAAATAATAAAACACAAATTAAAAATAAAAAAACTTAAATAAACAAAACTTATTCTAAATTAATACTAAATACAAACAGAACAAGAATTAAAATGATAATAAACATAAACACACAAAATTAATCTTAAAACACAATAGTAATAACCTATTATGCAAGAAACACATGCAAAACACTTAGAAAAACACATACTAAAACACAATTAACATGCATGTCATAACTTTCCTAAAGAGTTTCAATTGTAAGCTTTTTATAATGAAGTGAATCTGTCCATAAGAGGTTAAATAAAAAAAGTAGATGGTGGTTTATTGATACAAAAAACAATGAATGTTGAACATGATTGTTAGAGAAAATGGAAAATAACAGTTGTTTATAGATGAAAAATGGTAGAAATAAACCAACGTTTAAGGACTAGAAGGGACTAGTTTTTGTAGATTCAATGATGATGTTACAGGATAAGATAGCAAACATTACTAAGTAGACAAACAAACTAAAAGCCACCTCTTTTAACCCACTAAAAGCAATGTATCACATATATGAATTGGGAGAGGAAAAGGTTATGTGACAATCGTTTTTTTAGTGGATAGTAATAGTATGGAATAGATAAAATTAATGGGGCATAACCAGGTTGAGTAGATAATAATTCTTATTCAAATACTTATCATCTTAGGTGGAAGAATCACCTAAATTTTTCTTGGTTTAATAATCTAAAAAGTCAAATGATAGCATAAGTCCCAAAACAATTCTAGCAAGATAGGCTCAGGTCACTGGAAATGAATATGGACAAGCTAATAGACAGGTTGAATTCCCTGTTGACAAGGCAAGCCAAGAGCCAAAAGTGTATGGAAGCTAAGTTAAACCAGATTTCAATGACATTAAATCTAAGGGAGCAATTAAAAGCCACCACCATTATAAGTGGGACATATTTAGAAGAACTAACCTAGAAGGGAGATGAAACCCTTCAAGAAGGAAGCGAAGTGATAAGTCTACTTTTGGGTTATGTTTATAAGTTTCTTAGGTGTTTTAAGTTTTTTTTTCTATGTTTTATCTTTAGTTTATATCATCTTTTGCATCTTTTGCACATTCTCATTTTATTTGAAGTGTTTAGTTGTTTCTTTACATTATGTAGGGTTTCAGGGTATCTTTGGAGTCTATTTGAAGGATGAATTGATGCACTTTGGTGTGTTGTTTTATAAGTAGCAAAATTCCAGAATTTGATACGTTTAAAGTTACTTAGGAGATGCATTAGATAGACTTGTAGAGCTTAGATGGAGATGAAAATTTTAGGGTAACCAGATCAACATGTGATGAGGTTTAACTCATATTTCAAGTTAATCGGAGGTACGAGTAGAGGTTATGATCAAAGGAGTGAAGGGAGTAGAAAGTTGTTAAACAATAGTGCACCATCGTGCACTTGGAACAAAAGTTTCTGTCACCGTCATGTCCAAGTTCGATAGAATAACCTAAACATAAGATTTTAAGTTGGTGGATTCCTTTTTTGACATATTTAGGGGATCAAAACCCTAGGAACCTCCAACAATCATTAGAAGCTTCCAAAAGAGGCAAAGAGATGGTTTTGTGGGTACTACCAAAGGACTAAATCAAGAAATCATCCTAGGAAATCAAGAAAAGTCTTTAACATTTACTTTTTATAACTTCCATGAAGTAGAGAGGAGGACTTCAAAGCTTCATCTAGTTTTTATTTTCTTCTCTTTATTACTTTCTAACATGAGAAGCATGGATTTTGATGGATTATTTGTGATTTTGAGAAGCTAAACACTTTATAACAGTATTCTTTAACTTTTTGTTAAACTCTTGCTTTTTGATCAATGAATGAATGTTTATGATATGTATTGAGCTTATACCTTGCAATAGATTGAGAGAGTGAGCCTTGGAATTCGTGTTGAGTATTGTAATGATAATTGGCTCCCAATAGACCTTTACATATTTAGGTTTTTCAAGTAGCTGAAGAGAGATCTTGGCTATTTGTTTAAATTATCTATAAGATTGTTTAACATCTAGTTTAACGGTTAGGAAAGGTTGGGTAAGATGAAGGCAGCATAATTGATTCTATCTTAATTCAAGTAAGGACAGCTAATTGTGCCTTGAGATGGTAATTAAGCATTATAAAATCTTTGGGTCAAATATAATTGAGTCAATAAGACAAGAGTTAAGAAAAAGAGGAATGGAGTGGCTCTTAATTCTAAATCTTTGATTATGAAATTACTACACTTTCGTCAATTGATTGTTCTATGTTTAATTGACTAATTTTAGTTTATTTTCCCATTTTTAGCATTTGAAATTATTTTCTTAAACAAAGTAAAACCTAAATTGAGTGGTGACTAACCATAATCCTCATGGGATTGATACTATTATATTACAATTATACGACTCATGTACTTATGATTTAGTGTAAAGCTAGCGAGGCTTCATCTACATATATAAATTGTGTCATCACCAAGAAAGGGTCGACAAGAAGGAAGAACCACCATATGCTCAACCATTATAATATGTCCCAAAGATTCTAATCCTACAAAGGTTATTAAAGAATAAAATGGAAGACCAATTTTTAAAATTTTTAGAGAACTTGAACAAGTTGCATATTAACCTGTCCTTTTAAGGAAACTAACATGCCCAAGTATGCAAAATTTCTAAAATAGATCCTGATGATCAAAGTGACTTGGGAGAATAATTATATGGTATCTTTAACAGAAAACTACTAGTCCATCATTATCAGCCATATACTTTAAAAATTGTAAGACCTATGGAGTTTTTCTATACTTTGAATAGTTGGCGATCTTGATTTTCCTAAATGTTTATATGACTTAGATTCAAGTATTAATATTATAATTTTTTATTTTTAGGAAATTAGGGCTAGGTGATAAAAAGTCATTGCCCATGCCCATTTACCTAGCTTATCAATCAATTAAGGAACTATTTGGCATGGTGGAGGTTGTGTTAGTCAAGGTGGATAAATTAAGCGTTATATTAGATTTCGTGGAGTTGGATTTTGAAGAGTATTAAAACTTTCTATGATTATTAGGAGACCATTCATGAACACTAAAAGAGCATATGAGGATCAATAAGAAGGGAAATTAGTTCAAATTGGTGATGAATAGGTGGAGTTTAACATAAGTAAGGCATTTAAGAATTTGAAAAATAGCAATGCTTGCTTGAAGATAGATGTAGTTGATGAGCGTTTGAAGGAGAAAGAGGAAAATCATAATGAAGAAGTGGATGTTAAAGATGATGAAGAAGTTGAGAGGGAGGAGGAGTTAGATGAGAAACTAAAGCATGAACTTTTTTTTAAGAATGGAGCACCCATTCCATTATCCACGAAGAGATTGCTTACTTTGGAGTTGAAAACCTTACCCACACACCTTAGATATAGGTTTTTAGTTGAGTGTCATACATAACCCATCATAATATTACACAAACTGACTTTAGAATAAGAAGATAAATTGGTGAAGATAATTATTAGAAGGACGGTAGTCGTGGGATAGAAAATTTCGGACATAAGAGATACAACTCCATTGTAGTGATGAATAGAATAAATCTTGAAGAAGGTTCTTAGGAAATGAGGGAAAGACAAAGGAGATTCAACCCTCAAAGGAAATAGGTGGGAAAGAAGGAAGTTATGAAGCTATTAGATTTACCTTTATTCAAATAGTGAATGGATAAGTCCAACGCAATGTGTACCCTAGAAAGTGGGAATTATGGTAATGGATAATAAAAAAGGGGAGTTGATCTCTACTCGAATAGTCATAGGTTACAGGGTGTGCATTTATTATAGGAAACCCAACATGGTGACCAAGAAGGATTACTTTCCTTTATCATTTCGGGAATAGTTGATTGAGATAGTGGTTAGACATTCTTTTTTTTATGTATATTCATGGTATAACAACAATTTCATCTACCTAGAAGAACAAGAGAAGACCACATTCACATGTCCTTATGGAACTTTCTCCCATAAATAGATGCCTTTTGGACTTTGCATTACATTAGTAACTTTTCAAAGGTGTATGATGGATATTTTTGCAAACATGATTGAGATATTATGGAAATTTTTATAGATGCCATCTTAGTCATTGGAGCCTCATTTAAACATTACTTGACAAATCTTGATAGATTTCTCCTAATGTGTAAACAATCACATTTGGTTTGAATTGGGAGAAATGCCACCTTATAGTGCCAGAGGGTGTAGTGTAGGGTTATAAGATATGTTGCAAAGGTATAAAGGTATATAGCGCCAACATTGAGGTCAATAAGAAGCTTCCACAACCAACCAATGTCAAAGGAATGCGTGTATTTTACAGGTATATATGATTCTATTATAAATTCATAAAGGACTTATCTTTTATTGCTAGACCTCTTACTAAATTATTAGTTTAAAAAGTATCTTTTTCATTTTGATGATAACTATTTAGATGCTTTTAAAAGGTTAAAAGGCACCCATTTCATCAATAATTTTTACATCTTTGGATTGACCCTTACTTTTTGAGATTATGTGCATTGCTATTGATTTAGCAATAGTACGTGTATTGGGAAAGTGGAAGGAAAAAAGGATTTATGCTATCTACTATGTATAGACCTTGACGAAAGGTCAATTAAATTACACAAAAATTGAAAATGAGTTGCTATAAGTGATATTTGCATGTAACATGTTTTTTTTTCTTGTCATTTAGGTTCTAAACTATTCATCTATATAAATCATGCAATGTTGAGATACCTCTTTTCCAAAAAAGATTCAAAGTTGAGACTTATTTATTGAGTGTTGCTTCTCCAAGAGCCTGACAAATAGGTTAGAGGTAAGAAAGGAGTAGAAAACTTAGTGGCAAAACACTTATCACTTCACAAAGGAGGGGAGCTGTAGCAAGTTGAAGAGATCAATGAGCAGTTTCTTGATGAACCCTCATGATGGTACACCACCTATTTGTTCTATAGTATGTTTATATAACAAATTATATTATAAGTGGTATCCTTCCCCATAGCTTGCCTTCTTAAAAAAGGATTTGATTTTTATTTGATTTAACTTATTATTTTTTAAAAGAAAATATTATATATCAGACTTATGTGGGTGAATTGATTCATAAATGTGTTTTAGTGGAAAAATATGTTCTACATCTTAACTTAGTTTCATAATTTCCCTTATGCAAGTCATTATAAAGTAAACAAAATGGCAGCTCAAGTATTGGAGTGTGGATTCTATTGACCTAACTTGTTTAAGGATTCTCGTGACTATGTGATGCAGTGGGATTTATGGTAATGGTTTAGGAATTTTTCAAAGAGACATAAAATGCCCCTTTCAACCATTTTTGGAAGATGAAGTGTTTTATCTATAGGGTTTGTATGTCTTAGGACATTTTCCCTCTTCCTTGGGGAACACATATATTCTAGTTGGTGTTGACTAAGTCATAAGATGGGTTGAAGTGATGGCAACTCCAACTAATGATGATAAAGTGGTGCAAAGACTTTATAGAGGATCTTTATTAGAATTAGACTTCAGAGAGGAATTATAAGAGACGGAGGAGCACATTTCTGTAAAAAAATTCTTTTGAAGAACTTCTTAAGAGGTATGGATTCTTCGATAGATTCGCCACACCATAACATCTACAAAAAGAGAGGATTTTGGAAAAAAAATAATGAATTATTCAAGCAAGGATTTTCCATTGAAACTACATGACACATTATGGGCATATCAAACCTTTTTCATTACACTTATAGGTATAACCCCATTTCAACTTATTTTTGAAAAGGCTTGTCACTTACTTGTAAAGTTAGACTGCAAGGCATATTGGGAAATTAAGGCATTGAATTTTGACTGGAAGAGAGTTAGTTAGAAGGGGCTCCTACAACTTCATTAATTGGAAGACTTAATTTTTTATGCTTATAAGAATGCCAACTTGTACAAGCAAAGAGTGAAAAGATAGCATGATTCTCATCTTCAGATGAAGGCTCAAGATTGGAGATTAGGCATTACTATTTAACTTCAAGTTGGATTTTATTTCTGGGTAAGCTTACATCCCATTGGAGTGGTCCTTTCAAGGTAACCTAAGTGTAAAAGCATGGAGCTTTAGAGTTAGAGAATGATAAAGGGAAAACATTCAAGGTTAACGGGCATAGATGCAAACCATACTTTGGAAGAGTACTATCTCAAGAAAGGGAAGTAGTCTCTTTCACTTCTGTTACTTGAAAATGTTAAATTTAAGGAATGGTCTAGGGACCATAAATTTAGCATGTTATGTACTTAGTTAGGTTTTATAAGTTCATGTGATTGTTTGTTACATTTTATTATCTTTAAGTTATCATTGTTTTCATTTTTATTAGGATTTATTAATGTTTATAAGTCACATAAAGGCTTGATATTGTATCTTGTTGATTGTAGGTATGATGGATGTTGTAGCTTTGAGTATTTAAAATAAGTATAGGGAGAGAGTTATGAGGGGGCAGGAACATATAGGTAATTTCAAGTGCTAGGTGCACAATTATGCATCTCATAAGTATGAAACACATGCTACATGATTTTGCACCTGCATGATAGGCAATCGTGAGACCTTACTGCCACTAACCCTACCCCTATTTACTTTATTATCACTCCTTTCTTTTTCTTATCATCCATTATCTCTCTATTCTAGTCTCTAACTCCATTTTCACTCAATTTCCATCTTTTTTTAAGAGTTTTTTTTATTTCTTCCACTTTCCTTTTAATTTTTGCCTTTTTCCAGCTAAATTTATCATCTTCAACACAACACATACATTTATTTAAGAATTTGTAGATAAACTTATCCTTAGGTTTTTGTGTTTAATGTTATTGATTTTAGTTGGTAATCCAGTAAACAATGGCTTCAAGGATTAAGAAAATAGGTAAAAGGTCTAAACTAATAGGAAAAACCAAGGTTTTTAGAGGTAGTGCATGTGATCTATTAGTTGATTTTGGAGCTCGCCTCTCTTATCACCGAAGGAAGGTGTGAAATTCCAAATACTTAGAATAAGAACTATTATTGCACTCAAGTAATTGATTTTAATATTTTAGCTAAATTGGGGGTTAAAGATAAAGTTGAAAAATTAAGTAAGGAGATTAAATATGATACGATCTTAAAATATGATGATGAATCTATCAAGAAGTTGCCCTTGAATTTTTCACTACACTACAATTTAAGCATAATAAATTAACTGATTTATGGTTTATGATGGGGGAAACCTTATATTTTAGACTATGATTATATGGATGATATCTTTGGTTTCCCTAATACTAGAATTTATGAATCCCATAATGATTTTAGTGTGAAACATTATTTGGAGAAACTTGCAGGACTAGAAGGTTTCATTACCCATAATGCACCACATAATTTAATTACAAGTCTAGAACATTGGTTTCTATACAAATTTACGTTCAATGGTGTTTAATAAGAGTCAAAGATGTAAGTGTTCTATGAAGAACTTGTTTTCCTGGGATGTATGGATAATAAATTTAACGTTTGCATTCCATATCACATTGTTAAAACTATAGTTACTTCCCTTACAAAAAAGAGTAGGTACCTAGGCAGGGATTTCTTAGTTACTACTTTAGTTTAACATTAAGATGTAAGTGCTAATTAATAACTAGAATTACTTTGGATTATTTTAATAAATCACATTTAAAGGGAGTTGAAATCATGGAGTTTTATAACGTGGTTCTTTTTTATCTGGGCTCCCATTCATCTATTAAACATAAAAAAGTATAGAGGCATCTAGTTTAAGTCCACCACCATCGTGAGGAAATGTTGAGTGAGGACTTTGATGACAAGGGAGACGGCTAGGAAAGTATTCTAAGCACAATGGAGGAAAAATAATGAGAAGTTAGAGGGAAGACCCAATGCCATGTAGGTGTAGTTGAAGTGGGTAACATACGAATAGTGCTACAAAATCAAAAAGTTATTTAAGCTCCTGTCTTTATCTCTTTTATTTCATTTCTATTACATTGGCTATTTTTGTTTATTTTCTGTTGTTTTATCATTGAGATTGTGATTTTGCATTTACATTGTGTTTCCATGTTGATTGAGTTTATTTTTATGAAATTTTGTTTGCTACATGCTTTTGCATTATGTTAAGTGTACATATGTATGTCAATGGCATGGAATTGAAAGGAATTAACTTAGTAATGATGATGATCATTTAGGTGATGAAAAAGCATTAACTTGTTAAGTTTGTATTGGGAGTTTCATTAAATTGTGAATAAATATTCATTACTAGAGCATATTTTTTCCTCCATTTATGACACATATTTGGATGAAATTGTAGTCAAATAAACTTCATATGGTAGGTATCATTAGTGATATCTCATGAGATTGGATTGATTAGCAAGAATGATATAAGGTAGAGGTACAAAATAGAGTAGAGACAAAGTTAAATAAGTGCTTGAGTATAAATTTTCTATTCTACTATCACGTTTGAAGAGTCTAGTTTAATAATAAAGCTAGTAGCCAGTTGGGAGTTATGATATAGCTGAATAACTAAGGGCCATCCCCTATAAAATGTTTTCCTCGCGTTAAAATGTTAGAATGACTCTTTAACCAAGCTTAAAGATCATAACCTAGTTAAGTAACTGAGGTACATCATGACAAAATTTTTGTCTTTGTGTCAAAAGACTAAGAGATCATTAAAATTGAAAGTAAAAGTGTTACACTTAAAATGAAAGTGAAAGCCTATTGATCTTCTTGTAAAGTTTCAAGACATTTTCATAAGTTGTTATTTAGTTATAGCCTACCTTTTAAATGGGTAAATAATGGTTAGTGCATGAATACACTTCCAATAGATTTAAGAATAGCGTATCAATATCTTAGTTAATTTTCATATTCAATTCAAGGGAATTTGAGTACAAATGGAAAAAAATTAGTGTTTTAAATATTCTTAAATAATTCATGTCTTAGGTAAAATAATTTTATTAAATTTTATGCCATTGTTACATATTTGTGTGGTTTATATGTTATATTGTTTTGGGATTTTAGTTTTGTTAGGAGAAAGTGAAATCTTAAGTTTGGTGAAGCTCATAGACGTGGGTTGAAGTGCATTGTATAGGTTGTAAAGTATGATATTAGGTGTTCTAAGGGTGATAGCTATATGTTTGAGGCTTATATTTATTCTCTTTTCTGTTCTAATGAGCATTTTTTAGCTTTTATGTGATGATTATTGATGTAGAACAAGGATTGGATGTTATTTAAGGGGATATTTAATATGTTTAATGATGAATTAAAACACGGAACCCCAAGGAGAAAGATGAATAAGAAGTTGGAATACATCAACACAATTGTGCACTTTCGATGATCAACAAGTGTGTACCTTCTATTACGAGTGTACACTAAACTACATGATAGTGCAATTACCACTCTCTCTATCATGATCGTTCACCTACATAATCATGTACTATTAGGAAAATTCCAAGATGCAAGAACTAAGTGATTTAAGACTATTTTTAGGGAAAAAAAAAACAAGTGGAAAACTCTAGGCTGACTTCTATAAGGATTATGAAGTATTTAAAAGGGTGGATAGCATAAGAAAAAACCAGATTAAATAGCAAAAAAGTTAAATAATAACTCAAGCTATACATTTTCCAGCTTAATGACAAGAAGGAGAAGACATTTAAGCTAAAGCTTTTTTCTTCTCTTTTTTCTTTTTCTTGTCTTCATATATTGAACTTCGATACTTGCAATTTGATTGAAGTTAAAGATTTCTAAACTTATTTTAGGGATTACTTTGGATCTATTTTGTAAAACTCTCATCTTTTAATTTAATTATATATATATATATATATATATACTCTTTGTGGTGTTTAATCTTTTATTGCCTAATCTAAATCAAGAGGTTAGGTAAGATATTTTTCTTATGTTGCACAGTGAAAGTTGCTACAACAACAAACATATAAACATCAGGTTAATGGAAAATTGTGGGGATATCTTAATTATCTGTGAGCTTCCCATGGTATTAATTCAAATCAAATTAATAAGTTGAAAAGTGTTTGGAGAAATTGAGAGGTTACAATTCAATTCTTACCCACTTTAATTGGGGTTATTTGGGTAGATCTAGAGAGATGGCTATCAATACCATTGGATATCCAAGTTCAGGTACATCAAATTAATAAGTGAGGAGAAGACATAATAGGAATAGAATTTATTCCTAAGTAATTATCATTGGTTATTCACAAGTTCACTACTACATAGTTTTTTTTTTGCTCATTAGTTTACTTAGCTTTACATTATTTTCATTTTTCATTCACTAAATTGTTTACCTTAAACAAAGTACGACAAAAATTTTGAGGGGACTAATCATAATCATCATGGGAATGATATTAGTTATAATATAAAAATATGACTCGTATACTTGTGACATTGCTCACAATATAGTACCATATCTTTTTCAAAGGATTAACTAAATATGTGCTTAAATCATATGGATTTTTCCTTCAAATTTAAGATACTTATCATAAATCAAGCCTAAAAGATGTATAATTTCGATTCTATGAAATACCACCACACTTTAACTATTGCTTGCCCTTAGTTAATCACTTTGACATTTAACCAAACAAAATTGATCAACATTCAAAAGTTAATTGACTAAAAACAACTGTCATTCAATGCCTTGATTTAGCTCATATATCATAGTTTTTCAAGAAAAAACATGATTACCATGCATAATCTCATTGTTATTAAAGAGGTTGTCCTCAATGCACAATGCTAAGCATCCAAGTAGTTTCATATAGATCATCATGTAAGATTAGTAAAGGATGTTAACATTAACACAAAGCACCATTAAAATTATACTTGGATTAATTGTTAAGGCTCACCTTGTAATTTCATACGAAAAACCACTTAAATTATACTTGGATCAATTGTTAGGATTCACCTAATGTGAGGGCAAGCACCTTATTATGAATGTCCCTTAGTTAATTACTCCTTTTTGGTTTTTGTGCAATGTCATCTAACTTTTTAATGCAAAGGTGAACATTTTATTGTGAATACCCCTAGTTACTAAACAAGGATGTAATTGTAAATAGCTTCAAGCTCCACTCATGAACTTCAACCTTTATATTGCTATGAAGCCAATATAGTGAAATTTATGCATGCCTTATTCAAATACATATACATTTTTTTTCCATTAAATTACAGCTTATTTCTAATTCACGTGACAATCCACATGCAATGTCATTAGAAACCTAATATAACTAGGTCACCAAAAACACATGAAGTTCACTCAAAATAAAAGAACTAGAAAAAATTTAGGTAACAAATCATTGAACAATTGAATTAAAATACCAGACTTAACAAACCACTAGTGATCAAATATGGACTATTGAATTCATTGTCCATAGTTGACTATTAAGGCCAAATGATCCAATTTAAGCAATTGAAGCACATTTTTTTAACAAATTTAAACCAAAATCAACTGCAAGTATGCCGATCACAAGTAATATAATGAAAAATTTAAAATCTGAATTATTGTTCTCACAGGGAACTCCAAATTGAAAGTACTAAGCCAATTAGGTCATAATTATTTATGAAAGCCAATTTGAATGAAATTTCTAACTAAAATTGCTAAGTTAAAAAGGTTAAGTTATGCAAAGACGACTAAGTTTGGGCTTAAGGATTTCCTAATGGATTAATTACTTTTTAATGATCTAAATGGGTTAATTAAGGATTGAAAGGCTTATCTTATAATCATCTCACTAAATCGAAGCAATGTTATGGTTAAGATAATACTTTTTCTCTAATTACCTAAGTTAAAGTTTGGTCATTCATCAATCTTAAGTAATAGGCTTAAAGTTTACGAAGCTGAACATAAAAATTCCAATTTTCAGAATATAACCCTTAAGATAAATCAAGGTTTGGTCATGAAATAATTTAAATCTTGTTTTTTAATTAATTTTTCAATAAATAAGGTCGATTTCTCAGATCTTAAGTTGTTTCTTAACATTATTCTAAGTGATCAAGTTATAATAAGCATTAAATTCTTCATTTAAACAAAATACAACCTTCAATCTTACATGGAATTATGTTGAAAAGATATTTAGATTGTTTACTAGCCATCCCTAACAACAAAATTGAATTAGCCACTCATTTCATCATATTCTTGAACAAATAAGAGCAATAATTGAATTTCTAATAAAAGACAAGTTTATAATGCACCCCAAATGGCTACAAACAAAGTTACATATCTGAATCGCTTGTATAAGCTATTACAATCCTTAAATACAAGGTTAAATCCATAAAACATGATCGAAATAAGCCCTAGAACTAGAGATTATCTGAAATTTTGCTCTAAAATACGTTTTTTGGTGTCTTTTTCCATTGTTTTTGGCTTCCGAACCTCTATAAATATTTAGGGGGCAAGTTATAGGCAAATTGCACAAGTTGTAGCCAATGAAGGGGGGAGATCTAGCTTAAAATATTGTGATATGTACCTAAACAACACTTTAAAGATACCTAAATAGCGTCATTTTACTACTTGTGTTTAACCCCTATGATGAGCTCGTCACAAGGTATCAAATAATAAATTCCTAACTACCCAAACTATGTAGTAATGGTGAACTAGGGTTAAACCATAGAGATTTGGGATGCAAATACTATTTAAAATGTTATAAGAAATAGAAAAGAAAACACTTTGAAGAGATGAAAGTGAAATGAGTTAAGATGCAATGAACATAAATGAAAGGCAAACTCAAAATAAATTTAAACAAGATTAATAACGATAGCAAGGAAATGGGTTAGAGATATTTTCAAATTTTCAAGATGATCATTGATCCTTGAATGTAAATAGGAGGTACTCTAGTCATGGTACTAGCCTATAGGTTCGAATAAGCTCTCAATCCCCCAGTTCCTCTAAATGAAAAAAATCTAACAAGCTTTAGAAATCCACATTTATAACTTAGAACAAACCTTATAGATTTGATAGTGAAGAGGCCTTAGGTACTAAGGAACGACTAACTTAAGCCACCTACTTATAAGCTCAGAAGGTGTAAATTAAAGGTATGGGATCCTAGGTTAGTGGATTAAGTATCCTAACAAATTCTACTAACCTATTGCTATTTTCGAGAATCACTATAGAGTATTACGTATCACATGCTCAAACCTAGCTTTTGGATTAAGAGGTTACCTAAAGGGTGATTAAGCCTACAAGCAGCTCCTAATTCATGACATTTAATTTAAATCCCAAACCAACCTAGACAAACAAGCACCAAACTAAGTATAAATTAAACTACATTCTCACAATTTTCATCCCTTCATCCTTTTAATATCTCCAAACCATTAAGAAGACTAGCTACACATGTTTAAACTACTTAAAACGAAGATTAAATAGATTTAATTCACACTTGATTATTGAAAAAAAGTTGGAAAATTAAAATTATTAAAGGAAAATACAAATCAACACTTAAAATAGCACAAACACACATTACTTAAGCTATTGCTTAGTTAACTAAAACTTAATTCAACATGCTTATATTCTATACAAAAATTCCAGCAACTATAAAATGGAAAAATAAAGACATTAAGTGAATTAAAACCGAGGAACTCACATGAATTTAAACTACCAAACATATATTAACTAAGGACATTGTAAATAAATGAAATCACATTAAATAAACTTCATTCAAATTAAGAATTGATAAATATAAAAGCAATAACAAAATAATCAAATGTCATTAAAAAAAGTATTAAACTTATAATTGAAATGAATCATTCATCCATGATAAAAAAAAAAAAGAAAAAGAAGACAACTAAGCTAGTGAAAAATGCAAATAAAATAAGAACAAAAGCTACAAAATGAAAATGCACGGAGATGACTAATAAAAACGATGTTATAGTGAATAAAATGAATGAACAAGAAAAAAATCCTAAGGAATGGCTTCAAGAAATGTTGTTGCCATCCATTTTTGACTAGGAAAACTCCAAGCTTTATTGACCATGGACAACTCCCTTCTTCATTCCACTAGTAACAAAAAATTCTTGACTAATAAGGGCCCCTCCACTTCTTCAACATGCACTACTTCTCTCCTTTATGAGTGATATGTAACTCCTCTCGAACCTTTTAGCCAAAATCATTAACCATGGGGAGCTCTCTCCACTTTTTTCATTTTGGCAGTATCCTTGTAATTTTCTACTGCCACTCCTCACTTACTTAGACAGCTTAAGGTTACGTTGCTTCTAAATAAAGAAAGAGTTGCCCTCACTAATCAAAACGCAGCTCCTTTGGCCTTCACAAAACTCTACTGCTTTGGCTAGTTGGAGGAGCTCAAAACACTGCTACTATATGCTCAAAATGCTGCTATTTTTGTGAGCTCAAATTCACCAATTTACTGTTGTTTTTTCTGGACAAGTGAAGGCTCCTCTTAAGTGATTAATACACTTTTTTTTTTTTGCATTTTGGATAGCCTTTACATGACTTTGTTGTAGCATTTTGCCCCTCCTAATGGCTATTCATAGGCTAGTTTTGGATAGCCCTAAGTGACATTTTTTGCTCCTAAAGTCTACTCCAATTAGTGTAATTTTTTGATAGTATCTAAACACTCCTATCCATGTCAGTTTGGGCTTTATTAAACACATTAAGATATCCAATTTCCAAGCTAAGCTAAACCATATTTCTGCCAATTTAAACAGAAATTCCAACTATCCAAAGTTGCTCCATTTTCTTCTAAACTGCATGCTTTACTCTTGTATTTGTATTCCATCATTAAATCTACATGTAAAATCAATATGAATACAAAATAAATAACTAAACATAAAAATAGGAATGAATTCCAATGAAATAACATATAAAATTATAACAAAATTCATTCATATTTCCCTATAACTGACTTAACTATGGGTCGTAATAAGTAAAATGGTGGCCTGCTTATACTCACCATTTTAGTTATATTTTTCCTCCAATCTTTATATTTTACTTTATTTTCAATAAAATTAGGGTGTAATCTGTAAAGTACATAATTCATAACATAAATTAAATAATTAAGCGCTAAAAGAGGGGTGGATTGACATCAAAAGATCATAAAGATAATTATGAAATGAATCCTTATCAATTTCCCTACACTTAAGTATTTACTTTTCCTTGAGCATATCAATTTGTTATCAAATTCAAATAACATATGATCATAGGAAAAATGATTCCAAATCATCAAACAATGTTGTTAGGGGTTAAATTTGTAGTATTCTTGGATGTTATTTGATGTTAATTTAACCATATTTTAGTGCTTAAATGTTCTATTTATGTGTTATTATGTTTACTTTGCATTAGGGAGCTTAAAC
>JAOXYD010232346.1:0-31452 GCA_028565735.1 Pinacopodium congolense
AGAGATAAGATCAAATCTATAGGGAGCTATAAGGTACTGCTATTTCTAATGTTGTAAAGGAAAACCAAAAATGAAAACCCTTGAACACAAAGAGAACTAACATATCTAAGACACAATTAAAACAATAAAAAGGCAAACAAAGGGAAAAACACAATAAACAGACAACAATAACAAAGAAATAGGCCGAAGTTATTGTCTAAATTCTAAGATAACTAATAAGGATGCATTTTATAGTACTTCCATATGAGTTTCAATGCCATTTCATCCCTATTTTGTTGCCTAAATGCTTAACTTGTGTTCCTTTTTGTGTTTACATATAGATTTGACCTTAAGGTAAAAAAACAAGTTAAAAGGGCCAAGTTTTGAGCAAAAATTAGAGCTGTCACTGTTGAACGAAGATCAGTCGATCTAATAAAGATCGGTTTACCGAAGGCAAGACATTAGTTGACCTAACGTAAGGATCGAGTGACCGAAAAAGGCCATTTGTAACATCGATAATGAGAAGACTGGTCAATCAAATATTCTAACAGTGAGAAAAAAAAAGTAAAAATGGTGTCGTTTTAAGCCAATCCCTTAATATATCAAGGCAGGGTGAGTCCAGGCTTTGAGAGCTCTCATTCCCCAATTTCAGCCGTCTACTTTCGATAGTTTAAGGTTTTGTTTTTATTTCTTTTCCATGTTCTAGCTTAGTTTAGTTTTTTTCTTGTGTTTTCTTGTTGCTACTCCATTCTAGACCTTAGATAGTTGTTTATTTTGATGTTTTTTTCATTTATTTTCTATTATTTTTATTTTGGTTTTTTTGATTTATTTTTGCATGGAATACTTGCTTTTAATTAATATAATCGTGTTTTATATTATTTCTAGCATTGTGTTTATTTTTTTATTATTATTTCTACGTTTATGATTTATTTTCAATATTTTCAGCTCATGTACTGTGTTAATTTTGTAATATTTAACTAGTGTATTTTGGGATTAAAGGTGTATGAAGGGTTTAGGTTGATTAATTATAAAAATGGGAATTGATTGAGCTTAATTTGGTGTTTTTAGTATTAGGTTTGTTTGGGATTTTGGTTAATTAGTATGGATTAGGAGGTATCCTTAGGATTGATCACCCTTTAGGTAATTCCCTTATCCTAAAGCTAGGAATGAGCAAGTGATACGTAATGGCCCTTAGCAATTTTCGAAAGTAGCAATAGGTTAGTTGGATTTGATAGGATACTTAGATAGCTAATCTAGAATCCCTTACCTTTTAGGTTATACTATCCGAGCTTGCGAGTTAGTGGCCTAGGTTATTTGTTTCTTAGCACCTAAAGCTTCTCTACTATTAAATCTAGAGAGCTTGTTCTAGGTTATAGATGGGGATAGGGGAATTTTTAGAGCTTGTTAGATTTATGTGAATTAGAAGGACTTTGAGAGCTTATTCAAACCTATAGGCTAATACTATAGCTAGAGCATCATTTATCTAGATTCAAAGATCAATAGTCATTCCTAAATTTTGATGATACCTTCAGCCTATTTCTTTATCATCGTTCATAGTTTTATTTTATGTGTTTGCGTTTATCTTTTAAATTGATTAGTTTAGTTTCTTTAGATTCCTTGATTCTAGGGGTTTTATTTTCCATTTCTTAGCAACATTAGAGATAGCAGTTCACCCTAAGGCCCTAATGATTCAACCTTAACTCATCCTAACTACTTAGTTAGGACTAGTTAGGTATTTTATTGTTTGGTAGATTACAACAAGCTCAACAAATTTTTGGCGCCGTTTTCGGGGAGCTGGCGCTTGTGTTCTTTTTATTTCTTGTATTGTTTTTCTTTTCGTTTTTGTTATTCCTTTGTCATCTTTGACCTCTGTTCATTTTTTTAATAACTTTTTCGAGTAATAGCTTATTTTTATCATTCTTTTTATTCTGATCCTTTGTGCTTTAATTCTTATATTAATAATGAGTTTAAGTTAGCTGTTATCTCAAGGTTGACACAACAAGTAACAAATCTCACAACCGTAGTCAAGCAAGTAGTGATAGATCTGATTGACATTAAGTTATATGATTTTTATTTGTATTCAGGCCATTCTATTAATATGTGTCCTTCCTTTCAGGCTCAGTAGTAGTTCTACATGGCTGGAAGTTTCTAAAAAGACCAATAGAGATGGTATGATCCTTACAATTAGGATTCGAAGTGGGAGGATCATCCTTACTTTTCAGATGGGAACAACAAATATGGATTTAGTCCTCCAACTCATGCTATCAAAGTCAACTGCATTCCCTGCCCATGGTTACACCTCTTACATCATCACTACAAGCTGATGGGATGCCATTAGAGGATATAGTGGAGAGCCTAGCTATGAGCACCCTTCAATTCCAACAGGAAGCGAGGAGTGGTTTGAAGGACTTGGAAGACCAAGTAAGCCAATTTGTCGAAGAGATCGTGAGCCTAGAAACCCAAGTCTTGACAAGCGTTCCTAGCCTATCAGAGGAAGACCATGGTGAGATGATGCATTCCCTTTGGTCAAAGGGTGGAGAATGGCAAGAGCAAGAGGAGCTCGTTGAGGACATGGACGTGTGCTTAGACGAGATAGAGGATGTCACACCTCCTGAGGTAAGTAGTACTTCACTTAGTATTACTGAATGCATTTCTAGTATTTTTCCTCACAGGTTGAATCAAGAAAAGGAAGAAGAAGAGCAAGAGGGGTTTGCTGAGGATAAGAAGATGGGCATAGAAGAGATGGAGGATGACGCACTTCCCCAAGTACGTGATACTACTTTTTGTATTACTAACTATAATTATAGTCCTTTTCCTCACAAGTGCTTGATGGGAGGCATCCCAGCTGTATCCCGTTCTTTTATTTGTTTTTCTCTTTTGTTCTTATCTTTTAGTTGTTTTTTTTTTAATTTTACTTGTTTTCTTTGGTTCGTTTTGTTTTTAGGCATTCTAAGGGGAAGCTGAGAACTTTCATTTCAAAGCTGCTATCTTGATTTTCAAGTTACATCTAGCCCCTTTGATCCAGGGGACTCCTTCTATTCCATCCCTCTTTTGTGTTTTTATTGATTTAGCGCAATGAAGACAATGTCCATTATAAGTGTGGGGGTGGGGCTAGTCTAAAAATTTTGCATTTTTGCACTTAAACTATGATGAATGTTTAATGTTAAACTATAAAATTCTATCATAGTATTTGGACTAAGAATTGAGTTGTATGCTTAAATTTGATTAGGTGGCTTGAGAAGAAGGTGAATAATGTAGATTGATTGAAGTAGTTGGTTGTATAAACCTAGTCAATAACTGAGGCTTAAGAGATTAGGTGATGCATGAAATTTTGATGGATTTTTATATAAGTTCATGTGAGATTTTGAGCCTATATGAATGCATTTCATAGTCATTATGTTTCTTTGTTATGTATGATGCTCTCCTAGGAAGATTACCTTTAGAACTTGCATTGAATCAGTTGGAAACTATGAGTTGCCTACTATATGGAAATGATTAAGGTCTTCTTTGTTTTAAAACCCTTAGCTTAAATAACCCACCAACTCAATTTTCCCTTGCAAACCTCTTTGAACCTTTTATCCTGTTTGTTTATGCATTAATCACCTTACATTGAAACCCAAAAACCCATTAACCTTACCCTATCAAAAGTTGAATGAAGTACTAAGTAAGCAGTTGATGATTATGATTTTAGACTTTGATTTTGTATTGTATTCTAAGATATTTTGATAGGTACTTCTACTCATGTGATTGTTGATATATGTTGTTATTGTTTTCTTTTTGTTTTTATTGTCTTCCCTTATTTTTAGCGTTATTCAAGTAAAAAAAAGAAGAAGAATAAAAGAATAAAAGAATAAAGAAAAGAATAAAACATAGTAGTATTAGTTAGTAATGAGCAATTGTAGTTCCTTGGGTTCATTTGCTTATCTCAGAATTGATATTTGATTGTCCCTTTTACTTAGTACTTTGTGAATACTTATGAGTAACCCCTTGATCCTTTTTTCTATACCTTAACTTAAACCCCATTAAAACCCTAAATCAATGACCTTTTGATTCATAATGGCATGTAATCTATGTGGCAGAGAATTGTTGAATTTGCAAGATTATGGCAGTGTAGTCTCTTAGAGGGAGTTTTGAGTGAAACACCAACCGTAAACACTTGACCGAAATGAGTGAATCCCCTGAGGAAAACCCTTCTTAATTTTATGTTTGCCTTTGATCAATAGTATCTACCTTTGACTTTGTTTATGTGCATTGGAGAAAAGATTACGATATATGTACTATCTCGATGCTTGAGTTTACCGATGTTTGAAGGATTGCATGCACTTGTTTTTCTTTGAAAATGAATTGATAGAAATCTTGGTTGTGTTTAAATTTCTTGAGGACAAGCAATAGTTCAAGTATGGGGGTATTTGATAATGATGCATTTTATAGTATTTCCATATGAGTTTCAATGTCATTTCATCCCTATTTTGTTTCTTAAATGCTTAATTTATGTTCCTTTTTATGTTTACATGCAGATTTGATCTTAAGGTACAAATACAAGTTAAAAGGGCCAAGTTTTGAGCAAAAATTAAAGCTATCACCATTGATCGAAGATCGGTCGACTGAAGGCAAGACATTGGTTAACCGAACACAAGGATCGATCGATCGACCGAATGAGGCCATTTGTGGCATCAGTCGACTGAAACAGAAAATCGGTCAATTAAACATCCGAACGACAAGAAAAAAAAAAGCAAGAATGACTCCATTTTGAGCGAAACTACTAATATAAAAGGCAGGGCGCGTCCAGACTTCGAGAGCTCTCATTCTTCAGTTTCAGCCGTCTAGTCTTGATAGTTTAGGGTTTTGTTTTTATTTATTTTCCATGTTCTAGCTTAGTTTATTTTTTTTCTTGTGTTTTCTTGTTGATACACCATTCTAAACTTTAAATAGTTGTTTATTTTGATTTTTTTCTTCATTTATTTTCTATTATTTTTTATTTTAGTTTATTTATTTATTTTTATATGGAATACTTGCTTTTAATTAATATAATCGTGTTTTATCTTATTTCTATCATTGTGTTTAGTTTCATTATTATTTCTGCGTTTATGATTTATTTTTAGTATTTTCAGCTTATGTTTTGTGTTAATTTCATAATATTTAACTAGTGTTTTTTGGGATTGTATAAAGGGTTTAGGTTGATTAATTATGAGAATATGAATTTATTGAGCTTAATTTGGTGTTTTTAGATTTAGGTTGGTTTGGGCTTTTAGTTAATTATTGTGGATTAGGAGTTATCCTTAGGATTAATCACCCTTTAGGTAATTTCCTTATCCTAAAGCTAGGAATGAGTAAGTGATATGTAATGGTCCTTAGCAAATTTCGAAAGTGGAAATAGGTTAGTTGGATTTGTTAGGATACTTAGCTAACTAATCTAGAATCCCTTACTTTTAGGTTACATTATCCGAGATTACGAGTTTGTGGCCTAGATTAGTCGTTTCTTAGCATCTAAAGCTTGTCCACAATTAAATCTAGAGAGCTTTTTCTAGGTTATAGATGTGGATAGGGGCATTTCTAGAGCTTGTTAGATTTTTCTGGATTAGAGGGACTGAGGGTTTGAGAACTTGTCTGAACTTATAGGCTAACACCATAGCTAGAGCACCGTTTATCTAGATTCAAGGATAAATAGTCATTCTTAATTTCTGATGATACCTTTAGCCCATTTCTTTGTCATCATTCATAGTTTTATTTTATGTGTTTGCATTTATCTTTTAAGTTGTTTAGTTTAGTTTAGTTTCTTTAGCTTCATTGATTCTAGGGGCTTTATTTTCCATTTCTTGGCAACATTAGAGGTACCGTTCACCCTAGCTCCCTGAGGATTCGGCCTTGACTCACCCTAACTACTTAGTTAGGTCTAGTTAGGTATTTTATTATTTGGTAGCTTAGGACGAGCTCACCAATAACTATTGATCCTCAAATTTAGATAAAAGGTTGTCTAGCCAATGTGCTAGTCTATAGGTTTGAACAAGCTCTCAAACCCTCAATTCCTTTAACTATAGTAAATATAACAAGCTATAACCTAGAACATGCTCACTAGATTTAATAGTAAAGACACATTAGGTACTGAGAAACGACTAACTTAGGTCACTAATACACAAGGTCGAAAAGTGTAACATAAAGGTATAAGACCCTAGACTAGTTGGTTAAATATGATAACAAATGCTACTTATGTAAATCGCTAAGGACAATTACGTATCACAATCTCAATCCTAACATTCAAATTAGGAAATTTTCTAATGGGTGATCAAGCTTAAAGATAATACCTAATTTATGTCATTAAGCCAAAGTCCTAAACCAACTAGCTTAAAAGCACCAAATCTATTCAAAGCAAACTCCATTCTCACAATTAATCACTCTATTATCCTTAAAATACCTTCAAACCCTAAAAAAACCCCCCAAACATACTTAAAATAATATAAACAAAAAACTAAAACACCCACACAAAAATACAGCACATTAAACCTCCATAAAACTGAAATTAAATGATAAAAAATTTAATAATAAAAAAAATGAAACCTTAGACTAATGAAGTTAATGCTAGAAATTGATAACAAAACCATTGATTCATATAAAACTAAGATTCATTATAATATTCAAGAGAAATAACCACAAAATCAATTCAAAATTTAACCTAAACTTACTAAAACATAAAGAAATGAGATTACATAAAGGAAAGCACAAAACAACACGGAAATGAAAGCTAATACAAACTAAAACATGGAAAGGGAATCAGGAGTTGAAACATTAGCTAAGGAACACAAAATTAAATGAAAAAGTAAAGAAAGAAGAAGACTAAAAAAAATAAAGAAACGAAAGAAAACAAGATGGAAGCACCGGCTACAGCGTCTCCTAATCGTTGTTGACTCCCCACTGTGACATTTTCTTAGCTCTTTTTATATAGTATGCTATTTAGGGTAAGTCATCGTCAACCAAATGTCACTTCTGTCCAATTGTTATTCGTTGTCCCCACATTTAATCAACTGTTGTCATTAGTTCGGTCAATCGATGTAATTGGTTCAGTCAATCGATGTCCAATTGATGCTCCAATTCAATAGCAGCTCCATTTTCCAGTAGTTCTTCAACTTATTAGTAGAAAAATTTCAATATATTAGCAGCAACTTTAGCAACTTCAATTTAGCCTGCTACAATTTCCTCAAAATCTCTCTAATTTATCCAAAAAAAAATATCAACCCATCCAATATGCCATTCAATAGAAATTAAACACAATTTGATCACTTTTAAACTTAAAATAAGGATAAATTCATATGATTTCATATGTTAAATCTTAACAAAATTCTTCCCTGTCAATTTAATAACACCGGGGGCTCAAATTTGGGTTATTTGGAATGGTTTTGACTTGCTACAAAACCTAGGCATCAATTTTATAGAGTCATCAGTTATCCAATGTTTCAAAACTAGTCGAATAGTGTTTGAGTTTTCAAGTAGGTTGGTCCACTAGTATATTGTATCAGTCGATCAATAACTTGTCAACTAATCATGCCTACATATGTATAATTACTACTTTAACCTTCTGTCTAACATCTATTTTAATATCTTTAATGGTTAGGAAACATATCTAATGGCATTTTAAACTTGGAATCACTAAAAATGCATTTATTAAAAATTATTAAAGGATTTTTTGCATCAATTTTTTTTTAGCATAAATTATGATTTGTTTTATATTTTTAAGAAAAAATGTTGGTTTTAAAGCTCTAAATACAACATGTTTGATTTGTGATTCCTTTATAAAGCTATTAAGAAGATTTTCATACATCTCATCTTGAAAACATTTTAAGCCTATATGATTTTAAATTTTCAAGTGAAACATATGTAACTGATCTTGTAAAGGGGATTTTGGGATTAGGATTGATTCAAGAGGTTCTTCTTCACCTGAGAAGAAGATTTGTAAAATATTACTCTTTACTTTCACCAAGGGAAATTTTGTAAGGGTTGATCCTCACATAAAGAAGAAGTTGTATATTTTGATATTGATAGTGAAATTTCCAAGGGTGATCTTGGAAAGTAGATGTAGGCAATAATGGATATTGTTGAACAACTATAAATTGTTTATTTCACTTGTTTCTCGTACTCTCTATTACATTTATTTGTGAGGTTTGCATTATATTTATCTTGTGATCATTAACATATTCGTATCATCATCATAATTTAGGATGAATTATGATTTGGGGATTACATATATCATAAAATTAGTTTAGGTAGTAAACTTAGAATTCTTAAAACACCTAATTCACCTTTCCAGGTTCAATTAGGACTAACACACCTTAATTGATTAGGAAAAAAATAAATATGTATATAAAATTTCTTCAAGAGTCCTAACACATATAGGAATCCGAGTCAGCTTTTCCAAATTAGCCTTCCCAATAACTGTACCTAACCATGCCTAGTCTGTCCAAATGCTTTTATCTTTATACTTAGAGTTAAATCTAAACTTTTCAATTCGTAATCAAATATAATTTGATTATAACGTTGGCATGGATTACAACATCTTGCAATTTCAATTCCATAATCACTATCAAACATAAATTAGGGCTAAATTTCTTAGATTATCTTTTTCTCTTTTCAACTATTCTTTATGTACGAAAAACATTAGGTTTCTAAATATGTTGGCAACAAATACTAGATAAATTAGATTTTTTAAAATTTATCTTAGTTCTTTAATTAAATAACTTATATCCATATATCAAGATTGAAATTTGACAATATATAATGGCTACTTAATTTAAGTCTAATTCTATAATGGCTTCTTTGTAAAATTCAATCATTTTATTATACAGTTTTCTAATTAAATATAAATTATGGAATCAATGTCTACTTAATTTAAGTCTAATTCTATAACATTAAGAATTGATTCTTTTAATGACAATTGAAAACTATTTTTAAAGTATCATTTCACCTTAATGAAGGATTTTTCAAATCAATGATAATTTTTTTAAAAAAAGAGCACGCTCGCTAATAACTTTAAGGTTACGAATCCTTTGTCGAGCACTCAATTATTTGCACTAGTTCATACTATATCCAGTGCTATCAAATAAGCTATGTTTGACTAGAATAGGTCATAAGTAGCTTTAAAATATAATAAGACCAATATAACATACTTTAGAGGTCTTCAGTCAAAGGATTACAAATACAATCATCATAATGAGTATTTTCATATATGTATAAGTAATGTCCCGTGTGAAATTTTTATGTTAAGTTAGCTCAATGAACTTATTCTCTAATAAGCACCCACATGTTGTTTAAATATCTCTATACTTTACTCTTTGAAATTGCTACTTCTTCTAGAACAAAGAAAGAAAGCATATACTATTATTTTCACTCTATTAATATCCATTCTTTTTTTAAAGAAAATTTCATTAAACAAAAATGTAGCCATACAAAGTAGTAAAGGAAGAGTTGCACCACTAGCTAGAAATGTCCTAATAAGAAGCAGTCTGACTATTTAGGAAAGTCTACCCTTTAAAACTAAGGATATTATAAAAATTATAATTGAAGGAGTTAAAAGTTGAAGACTCCTTCAGTATTTTCTTACCTTTAAGTGAATATACGTTCTGCAAAATAAAATTTTAGATTCAAAGTATTTCTAGCCCTCCAAGAATCTCTAATTATATCTCAAGGAATTATTGCATTTCTCCTAAATCCAATGAGCTAGAATTTAAAGCCTTGTAGGTGAAGTCAATGCCTGCAATAGTTGTTCTTTAAAAATTTTGCATCCTTTAAATATTTTCGTGTTTCATTCTTGTCAAACCACATAAATTATGTTCCTAAAGGAAATTTTTCATATCAAAAGGACACTTTTTCTTAAATTATGCTACTATTGAAGTATTGTGATCAATTCATGTAAATTATTAGCAGTCGAAAAAATATTGCATAACCTTTGAATCTACCTTTAATTGTAGAAAAAGTAACTGTAGCTAAAGTAGAGATGAAAGATGGATTCACGTTCTTGTTCATATAGTACACATATAGGAGGTAAATTGAGGAATTTGTTTAACTTATGGTATTTATTCAACTTTCCCTTTAATTTTAACCATAGTGTGAAGGATGCAAAAAGGTTGGATTCTTTAGTCATGTAATTTTATCCCATCTAACTTTCAGCATTGTCATCTCATAAGCTCCTTAGAAGATGCATTATTAAACAATCCTAAGGAAAGTCTTGCCTAAGTAACTTTTTCCTCAGAGTCCTGGTTCAACTTGAGGTTGATAATCTAGTATATCAAATTTGATTTAGGTATATGGTCCAAGGTGTGCATATGTGTGTTTAAGACCTATTGTATCCGTGCTTCAAAGGGTCTAAGTTACCTAATTCAAGGATTCTGTATAAGGGACATGCATCTAACAAGTTATCATACCAAAAGATAATTAAATGTCCATTACCAATTTTGTTTCTAAATTCCATTCTAATCTTCTCCCTTATTCTAAGCATTTTTACTCTAAGTCAATAAGGAGTTATATTTATGATGGATATTCCAAAAGCTACATATTAAGAAGTAGTGAGCATGTATGCATCTTACCTAAAGGGCTTGCTTGTCATTAAGAATTCTCTATATCCTTTTTACCAGTAAGATATTATTGGTGATTCTTACTAAATGAAGTCCCAAGCATCCTTCCTCCTTTGATTGGCAAATCTCAATCCATTTAACTTTAGCCATGATTTTCTTAATGAGATTCCATAACCATAATATGCTATTCTATTGTCTTGATTATATTAATTAGAAACACAATATTAGAATATTAATAAATATGAAGACAATTTACCACTATTGTTTATCGAACTAGCAAGAGATTCTTCTTTAAATTTTAGGAGTGGCTAGAATTCGTTATTTCGTAGTCTCTTGAAGGAAATTAGAATTCCTATATAAGTCAAAGGGGGATTTGTTAATTTGAGTCTAATTAGAGATACTAACTAGTTTTGGTTTATGTTGGTCATTAATTGATACAATAAATAACTTTTATGCTTATTTTATTGAAAGCTTTTATATTTCTTTAAACATGCTCAATCTTATCATCAGAGTGTTAAAAGAGCTAGGATTAGTTTACAAAAAAATGCTAAATCATTTGCAAAGGATAAAATACTAATCCTTACTTTCTTACATTTAAATTAGTATTTGAAGCCACCATTCTTATTAATAAAAAGTTTAATAAGCCTAATTAGCACTTCCATATCAAGTGTAAAGAGAGTAGGTAGATATGAGATCCCCCTTATGCAATCCTCTAGCACTCTTTATTAACATGGTAGGCTCTCTATTCATAAGTATATTATAAAGAAAACTATAGAGATGCATTGCTAAATCCAATTGATATATTACCACAGAAACCCAAAAGCATCTAATGCATTCATCATAAAGCTCCATTTTATAAAGTCATTGGCCTTATAAAAATCAATTTTAATTGTACAATCCTTACTTATGTTCCTCCTCATGTAATTGGTGAAGAACTCCTATGCTAGCATTATATTGTCTTCAATAGATCTCCCTTTCATAAAAGCACCTTATGAGGGGTATTTAAGCTATCTAAACACTACCTTAGGTTTACCAGCTAGCAACTTTAAAATTACTTTATAAAAAGTATTGCAATATGAAATTGGCTTAAATATTTAAAAGACATGGGGTATGATACCTTTGGGATCAAAGTTACATAAGTCTTGATTAGTTCTTTAAGCATCCTGCTTTGCTAAAAGAATTCAGGAACTACTTCTATAGCTGGCGTACTTATGTTACCCTTGATTTTTAGAAGAAGAAAAATTTAGACCATCAAGTCTACTATTGCATTGGTTAGGCGATTTAAAATTTGACGGGTGTTCGAATTGATTTTTACTTTTAAAACCAACGTACTTTGAAGGCAAGTGCACCTATCGCAAAAGTAATAAAGTGGAGTAAATTTTAAAACTTCGAGTGTCGATCCCACGAGAAAAAAGATTATTTAATTACCCCGAAAACCTTTCAACCCGAAATGACTTGACCCGAACCCGATTTAGTGTTAACCCGATTAAACCTGAACGGAACTCGACTTGACCCCCTCGATTAACATCCTTATCCCTGGTAGACCCCTAATAGAGTCCCTTAATAAAAGAAATTACTTGGTACAAGTGGGCACACTGCTATTATAGCTTGTCCATATTAAATAATAGCATATAGCTTGTTGAAAACAAAAATAATGTAAAGCCTATCTTCTAGACGAGGATCTAAATCAAGGTTTGCCTATGATGGGGCCCAACTCTTAGTTATAAATCAATTATTAATATCAGTCGGATCCAATTTCTAAATAGATCAAAGCCTGAAATGCAACAAGGCTGAAACACCATTTAGGCCTTGTGCATTGAAGTGAGCTACATATTCTTTAATCGTGGTTTCCCTATACTTTAAAGGATTTTTTTTTTCTGATAACAATTCTTTGATGGGTCCATAGAGTCTTGAGTTGGGCATGAGTGATGTGCTAAAAAACCTTGCAATTGAGATTCTTGGTCCTTCACAGTTGGCAAGCACCTTATGCTTCACGCTTATGAACTTGTCATTCGTTATAAGCTAAAAATCAACATACAAAAACAAGGTTCGACATGGCAACTCTCCAAAGGAACACTTAAAAAAAGAAAGTTTTATATAGGATACCCTATAGCTTTATGAAAAAGGGAGTTGCAATTGTTCTTGAAGAAAGTGGAATATCGAACAAAGTGTTGGGGAGTGGAAGAAAGTGAAAATGTTGTCTAAGAAACAGTGTAAAATTAGCTTGCATCCTTCTTCCTTATCTCTTTTATTTTTATATTGTTTAAATTCAGTATACATCATATTCGTGTATAAAATTGTATCATATTATTTCCATCATATCTTATATTATTTAAGCTTTACATATTGTTTTTCTTATTGTTTTAATTCAATTATTACTTTGATTAATTACATTATTTAGTTTCTGCATAATCGTTAGATGGTTTTATGAATTTAGGATTCACTAACAAAGAAAAATTTTAAGGACTCTAATTTACCCCCTGCTTAGGTGCTATATAAGGACCAATAGATACTGTCAGAGTAAGGATGTCAATTGATAGTAATAACAATGATCTTTATGACGGTGTTCAAAAGGTTAATGTCTCTTTTATTAAGAATAAGGCATTATAACCAATGTTTTCAAAACTGAATTGGACATTGAATCAGTAAAGAGAGGAGTTTAAGGTTTAAAGGTTCAACTAGTATCAAACCATTATAAAACTAGTATTGAATATGTATAAAATAATAGAATGTATAAATTATTAATCTATTTTTGTTAATTTTTACTAAATTATAAGATAAAAATATATTATATTAAAATTTTCTTATTTTAATGTTTATTGTATTAAATAAAAATATATCAAAAAGTTATAAAATAAATAAATAAATAATGTCATATAAAAATAAAAATATAATAAATTTAATCCATAATAAAAATAATAAGAAGAAAAAGGAGTAGGGTTGCATGGAAAAAAAGGAAAAGGAAGGGGTGTAGGTTAGGGAAGAAGGAGGAGTGAGGTTAGATTAAAAATAAAAAAAAAAGAAAAAAGAAGTGAAAAGGGTAAGTTTGGGGTTGAAAGGAGTCTGACCGATAGGTCTGATCAAATTAAACTGATGGGTTTAATAAAAACTGTCAATTTTTTAAGTTATAAGTTTTTAGAACAAGCCAAACTAGTGAACCTACTACTTTCGGGTCAACAGGTTAAATTGTCAGATCTAATTTGATTTTTTAAATAATTATTTTAACAATTAGAGTAGCATTTAGAGAAGTAGATTAATGTCAAATTTTGGGGTTTTAAAAATTGTTTCGAGGAGATTGTAAAACATTTGGTTGATATTGGAAAAGATGCTCATAGGAGGCAGAATGATAATAAAAGGTCAAGAGTAAAGTTGAGTCATGCTGACCCTATTAATAGATTGCACTTGTTTGTAGAAATCATGTTTATAAAGAAGATTCAAAGGAAGAAGGTGATTATAAACCAAATAGATTTGGTCAATATCAACCATACAAGGGGCATACAAGGAAAGAAACTTATGGAGGTGACGATAGAAATGTTGGCAATTATAGGTTGAAAGTTAATACTCCTTATTTCAATAAGAGTTTGGGCATTGAAGAATTAATAGATTATATTACAAAAGTTGATATATTCTTTGATTATTTAGATATTACACCAAAGAAGGGAGTCAAAATTATGGTATGTCAACTAAAAGGCGGAGCATCTATATAGTAGGAGAGAGCATAAGGGAAATAGTTTCGATATGATATCACATGAAATATTTGCTTAAGAGGAAGGTCCTTCCTCCAAACTATGAGTAGATGTTTTTTAGTTATATTAATGGTGTCAGTAGGGGGATAAGATAGCACATGAGTAAACTATAGAGTTTATAAGGTTAATAGCGAGAAACAACCTTCTTGAATCAAAAGGTCAGCATGTTACTAAATATTTGAAAGGTTTAAGATCAATACCTAGAAACATGATTGAAATATAAGTCAATTGTACTCTTTCTGAGGCAAAGATCATAACTATGAAAACTAGGTTAATATAGCTAGAACATAATAGGAGAAGTTAATATAGCAAGAATATAATATGGCAACAATCATTACTAAGAGGATAAGGCTATTGGAAAATGTTTTATAGTAGAGGGACGAGACTAGGAAGTGAAGAGGGTTGAGAATCCATATGCCTAACTTGTTATGGAAAAGTTCTTTAAGTATAACTTGCTAGGTTATAGATATAATGAATGTCCTTTAAAGAACATTATAGAAAGGGACAAGGAAAAAGAAGGAATATATCGTATGGTAGATGGTGGTGAGGAGAAGGAGTATAATGTAAATAAGGGCTTGACATATGTGGTTAGGAGGATAAGGTTAGTTTTTAAGCAAGAAGATCAAATCTAGAATACCAATTATTTTACAAGAGGAGTACAATCCATGAAAAGGTATTTTGAATTATTATTAATAATGGAAGCTACAAGGAAATCATCAATAAAGAAATTGTATGAAGATTGATGTTATGAGTGGAGAAGCATCAAAATTTATATAGGTTAGGGTGGATCAAAGAAGCAACTGATAAGGTGAAAGTGACAGGGAGATGTAAAGTGCCCTTCTTGATTAGTAAGTATAAGCATATTATGATATGGTTAATATGGATTTATGCTACTTGTTATTTGGAAGATCATGGCAATATGGTCTAGATGCCCAAAATTCGGGTAGAAGGAATAAGTATAAGTTAAAGAAAGGTGGGGTGAAGTAAGAGGTTTTAAACAAGATAGGGTGGAAATATGCTAGAATAATGGAACAAATATTAGAGGAATTTAAAAGGCTTTTTATAGAAATGAAAAAAATATATTATTCCATGATTTGAAGGTTTCATTGTTAGCTAATTTTTACTTGAACTCGAGGTCAGGTTTACATAAATAAAGGAGAATGATGCAAAGGATTTGGGCATACGGTTTTTGTATAATTAGGATGGTCAAAAGTCCTAATGAAATTGAGATTTTAAGCCAATGAGTGTAATAGCCCATTACTGTGTTTATAACACACCACGAGTTTAACCTCGGGTTGACCCATCAAAATGTATCAATTTTCAATAAGGGACCTACCCACTAATATGTAGGTGTTGTGTTGACCCATCAAAAGAGGGTAGAATATGCTAATTTCCAATATGGAACCTATACACCAATATGTATGGGTGTTTTCTCCTAAATAGGAAAGCTATGTTTTTGTTTTATTTCAACTATATAAAAAATATTACCTTAAATTTAGGTTTAGTTTTATTATTATGTTTTAGTAGCTGTCTTTGTTGTAAATTAATCTATATAATTGGACCAATTCCACAGGTTCTAGCTCAATAGACTCGACATTCCTTGTGTTCTTTATCTTCATTCATAAAGATTCTCTTATTAAAGACTCAATGTAAATAGGCACATCATTATCTTCATCATGATTGATCTCACTGGTTTGGACCCTAGAATATCACATGCTATAAGGGATGAATTATGATTAGATTAAGTGCTAACCTTGTGTTTAGGTTTCTCTAACTGTTTAGAATCTTTGATGATTTGATCTTTTAAAATACAATATCTCGACTTCTTACAATTTCTTTTTCATAGGGTTTTACAGTTAATAGCCAAACTCATCTTATGGTGAGTTAAGATTTATGCATAATTTTGTCTTTAAATCAAGATTAGAACATTCATCTTTAAGATTGTGAATGAATTCATGATAGTTGAATACCTTGAAATGGTCACATGAGACCTTCTTTCCTATCGATACTTCCTCTGGGATATCTCCATCCAAAGGACCTACGGAAGAGTGATTGATAATACTGATAGTTGTCTTATAACTTTTACTTAAAAAGACTTTGGGAGTTCATCATAAGTGAGCATACACAGGATCCTTTTCCTCGATAGTTCGATTCATTCACTTAGCTACACTATTCAATTGTGGTGCCTTTGGCAATGATTTTTAAAGCCCAATGCCAAATAACTTGTAATATGCTTCAAGTGGACCATAGTACTCTTCACCGTTAACTCTAACACATTTCAAATATATATCTATTTCTCATTCCACTATTGAATGAAACTCCTTAAATGCCTTGGGTACTTGATTTTTTGTTTTTAACAGAGACATTCAGACCTTTCTTGAATAGTCATTAATAAAAGTAACAAAATATAATGCACCACTAATTTTTTTCAATCATTAATCAAAAATCAAAATGTTCTAAAATAAAAACATGTTTTATCATATGTGATTGATTAGTTCTATGAAATGAAACTCTATATTTATTACTAGCCAAACAATACGTGGATAATTTTTGTGTTTTGCCTTTCATATTGAGAAGGAGATCTTTATAAGTGCGGATTTGTAAACCATCCTTGCTCATGTGCCCTAAACTGTTGTGCCATGGCTGTAAGTACGAGTTATCACAAGTAACATCGACTTATTCTTTGCACAAGTTTGCTTGTGTAGTCTACAATGAGCCTTTCTCCCTCTTATAATCATCATACTGTTACTTGAGAGTTTCCATTTTCCACCAAATTGATTCATATAGTCATCATCATCTAGCTTCCTAAAGAAATAAGATTGAGGCAAATAGTAGGGATATGCTTTACATCTTTTAATATGAGTTTACACCCTGTGTTGATCATCAAGATGACGTTGCCAATACTTGATCATACTAGTTACTTGATTTCTCATCTTAATTATACCAAAATGCCTTTATCGTATGTTAAGAATAACTCTCCATGTGGGGCGACGTGGAGCGACGTACCTGAATAAACAATCCATGGACTGTCATCATAAGTACTATTAAGATAGTTGTCTTCTCTAATGAGGAAGGCATCATCATGATCTTTTTCTGCTATAGCGATTGTAGTCTTCTCCACTCGTCTTCTTTGGGACAATTTGTCTTGACATGAAAGTTCCATTCTTCCAATCTTTTTTGAGATTTTGATATTCAGATTTCTTATGACCAAACTTGCCACAAGACTATTGAGTATGATTTGGATTGCTCTCTTGACTTGTCACAATCTTTACTTTTACTCAAACTCACTTCTTCCTTTGTTCTTGACAACATTAGCATCAGATTATGTTGATATGTCACATTCCTTTCTCCTATCTTCTTCATTTAATAGGCTGTTAGCAACAATGTACATAGTGAGTTTTTCCTTTTAGTCCCGAGTTGTTAAGTGTGACAACGATAATGTCCCAACTCTCAAGTAGCAGACTGAGAAGTAGTAAAGCTTATATCTCACCATCAATCTTCATATCAATTTTTATTAATTGATTTATAAGATCCTTGAAGGTGTTGAATTTTTTTTATCATACCTTGACTATCCTTATACTCTTACTTAATCAACCATCTTACGAGGGGGGCTTTATCCTTGTCCTTTGCTACCCTTGCCTTGAAATTGATCATCAATGGCTTTGTAATGTTTGCTACCATCTCTACTACCATAATCCCCTTTTCCTCTAACTCTAAATCTAGCCCTTCCTTTAGAATTTGAAGAATAAATAAAGGTATAAGCCTTTAAAGTTTGCTCATAACAATCTTGATGATGTAGCTTCTTTTCATGTACAAGGAGTGGCCTTTGTAACTCATCTAGTGATAACACATTGAGGTCATGAGATTCTTTGATTTCACAAATAACAAAATTAAATTTTAATGCCATGGATTGAAGAATTTTCTTCACTATGATATCATCTTGTTCTTAATTTATTATCAGTTGCCATTATCCATGAAAAATAATGAGTAACAGATTCTCTTTCCTATGTTCAAAGAGTTTTGAACTCCAAACATAGTGCTTAAAGCTACTATTGCTTTACCCTCATCAATCCTTGATACTCTTTCTTCATGGAACCCTTGAAAGTGTCTCTGCTAATAATAGTTTCTAGGATATAACAGTCAATTACTTGGAAAAAAAATAGTTTTTTGGCTTTAAGTCTTTCAACTTTAGGTTGTCCAACTTCTTTTCCTATGCCTTTGTAAATTCACCTATAACTAGTGTTGCTATACCAAATGAACAACTTGCCAATACTATTTAGATCTTAGGAATTTCTACATCAACATGCTGTAATGGTAATAATGATCACCAAAACCTAGAATGGATTGCTACAAAAAAATGTTCAAAAGCTATCAGAGGATATAAGCTATTACTCACTCAACTCAATTCAACTTTCCTTTGATACCACTATTAATATAAAAAAATGAAGTTAGCACATAAAATAAAGGCAAAGATACTATACTGAATGTTCTTAATTTGTTCATAAAATTTTTTACCCTTAAATAGGTTATACATCAACAAAATATAGTAAATATTAGAAATTGAATATGAAGAATAAGAAACAAACTAATTAGTTCCAAGAAAATAGCAACCTAATAATGCATAAAAACTTAGAGTCCAGTACCTAGACTTGTTTAACACTTATATCGACGAATACTGAACATTCATAAGTTACTATGATTTTAATATCATTTCATTAATATTAAGTACTAAAATAATTAGATAACTATAATTATAAAATATGATATCTTGCTTAAGTAAAATTATATCGAATTAATTTGAATAAGGAGACAACAAAAACTATAGTACCACTATAACAATGATAATGATATTAAATTTTGTAACACCTGAGACTTAGGAAAACATAAATAATTCAATTTCTTTTTACTTATAAAAATTAATTATGATTTTTATAAGTTTTTTAATAATAAAGGTCAAAAGAATGAATTTAGGGCATGACTAATATTAAGATTGAAGCTGATAAAAATTATGGTAACCATAAAATTTTGTCTTTTTGGACATTTAAATGGTCATTTTCATAATTAATCACTTTCGATTTATTTTTAAATGTTTCTAGAAATTTGATGTATTTATAAATTTTTGAAATTTGATTAACATTTTTGAGCTTGTGTAATTACTATTGCAAAGAATTTTGCTAAATAAAAAAGTTAGTTAATATTGTTAGTTCCTAATTGTAATAGAAACACAATATACTCTAAATTACCTATTTTTTTAAATTAGTATTTACTCCTTACTTTTATAAATTTTGTCTTATCACATTTTATTATTATATTTGTACAAACATAAGTTTAAATTTCATGTTTTTTCCTTTTCTTTTTTCTTTATTATCTTTTGTTGTAAGAATTCACAAGTGAATTATCCCACATAAAAAAGAGATAGAAAGTTGAGGTGAATTACATACAATAGAGGACCTATAACCCATTGTCTTCAAATTTTGAGTTGAGATGTAGTGTTTTTAGGTATATAAATGCTCACTTAGTCTGGTCCTAGTTCTCATTAGATCCTTCAAAAGAATCCACGTAACAAGTGGTATCAAAAGCAATTTCCCTTTATAGGTGAATCCACTTCTCCATCTCAATCCAAAGTCCATACAAAATCATTTGGTTCTTTAGTAGGAGTATAACATTGACTCAAATTTTTCGATTTTGTCTCAGTTTAACCTAAACCTAGGCTTTGATACCAAGATAAAAAGGAAAGTCATGCTGTATGTATCTTAACAAAAATACATTCAAATGGTAATCTATTATTTTTAGATGGAATATTCTAAGCGAGTTGGTACACTTTTGGCAATACTCTTTAAATTTGATGTTAATGCTTTTCCAAAGTATAGACAAGGAGAAAGAGTGCATAAGGAGAATTCCTAACAATAGTTCAGTCGGGAGCTTAATGTCTGCCATAATATGTATTAAACTAATTTAGTTTATGCTGGAAGTATGATAAGCAGGTTTATAAGTTGTCTAGGAAACACTCACTGGGAAATAATAAAAGTGGATTATGCAATATTTGAAAAGTACGAGTAATACTTACTTGGTTTATGATCCTAATGATTTTCCTAGTTGTTTGGTTGGCTATGTAGATTTTGATGGAGACTTTATGAGAAAAGGATCCCCAACATGTTATATTTTTACCCTTTATGGATATGCTATTAGTTGGAAAGCAACGATTTAACTAATAGTTGCTTTGTCTACCTCTAAATTGAAGTACATATCATTGGTTAAAGGGTTTAGGGAAGGCATGTGGCTGCATGTTCTTATTGATAGCTTGGATTTACATGTTTAGAAATCTATGATTTATTATAATAGTTAAAAGACCAATAGTAAGGAACAACGACATGTTATATTTCATGTGTCACTATAGTCTTGAATGAGGACAAAAGATTGATGGTAACTTGTAATGGTGCCATTTAGGTCCATGTCTAAACGCTATTATAGTTTAGAAAAAGATGGAATGTCATGAGTTATATCATATAGAGTTAGGAATTTATAAGAAGTACTTGTTGTACTTTGTACAAGTTACCTAAAAAACAACAAAGAATTTTCTCTCCTTACTTATAAATGAAGGTATTATCTTTGAAGGCCAAACCATATAAATTTTGTGGATTATTTCTTCTTTCTTATTTTGTTTACTATTTTATTTCTACAATTTGTACGATAATTGATGTCAAAGCTTGTATACATAGGTTTCTTAGTCGAATCTAGGTATTCTTGAACTCTAGGTATTTGAGACTTCTTTGCTAATTAAGATGGTTACTCACAAGTTTGATACTAAGAACTTTAATGGATCAAATGATTTTGCTCTATGGAAAGTGAAGATAAGGGTTGTCTTGGTTCAGTAAGGTTGTGTGATAGCATTGAAAAGAGAAGAAAATTTTCATGAGGTTTTAACGACAAAGGGAAAAAAAAGATTTTAGCTAAGGCATATAACGCAATCCTTTTGAGCCTAATAGATGAAAGCTTAAAAGAGATAATTGATGAAATAACTACAGCAGCATTATGGAAGAACCTAGAAAGTGTGTACTTAAAGAAATCCTGAATGAATCATTTATGTTAGAAGTAACATTTGTATACCTTGAGGATGTCATAGAATATGTCAATTAAGGATCATGTTAATAATTTTAATTGAAATATTCTTGATTTACAAAGTGTTAAGGATAAAGTTGACGATGAAGACCAAACACTTATCCATTTGTATTCCTTGCCAAATTCATATGAGAATTTTGTCAATACTGTATTATTTGGTAAAGAGACGATTTTTTCTAAAGATGTAAAGGATGATGTACAATACAAGGAGTTAAAAAGAAAGGTCTCTAAATCTAATGAAGATGAATTATGTGTGGGATTGGTGGTTAGCATAGGCAAAAATAAGGAAAGGAATAGTGGGAGAAAAAGTAAATCACAATCGAAATCAAAGTCTAATAGACTTGGATGTTTTCATTGAAAAAAAAAAAAAGAGGCATGTTAGAAGGGACTACCTATAATGAAAAGGAGGAAAAGAAAAAAGGAATCAAATGGTAAATCAAGTACATCTGTAGTACAGGAAAATTTTTTATGAAGGTGAATACAATAATGTGTTAATAGTCAGTACTTTAATTTTTGTAGATACCTAGGTCATATAAACTAAAGCATTTTATCACATGAACTTTATAAAGGACCTATTCACTTCCTTCAAGAAGTGGAATGACAATGTAAAGTTGGGTGATAATGAGGAGTTGAACTTAAAAAATAGTGGTTCTATCTGGATTAAGTTGTATGATGACATGATTAGAACACTTAATATTTGGTATGTTCCTTATCTACTAAAAAATTTGATTTCTTTGGGCACTCTTGGCAAATAAAGATATAATTTCCCTAGTGAGTATTGACAGATTAAAGTCTCAAAAGATGCCCTAATAATAATGAGAGTTAAATTGCAACATGAAATTTACACTTTGATAGGAAATTCAGTGATGGGATCAATGGAAGTCTCTCATTCTTTAAGACATCTTGATGATTATACAGAGTTATGGCATTACAAATTGGGTCATATACGTGAGGAAGGATTTGCAATATTAACTAAGCAAAGATTGTTAACTGGTGAAAAGATAGGGAAGTTGAAATTATGTGAGATTTGTGTTATGACAAGTAGCGCAAGGTCAAATTCAATTTTAGTAGGCATATATCTAAAGGCACTCTTAAGTACATTCACTTGGATTTGTGGGTCCTTCTATGATGGAGTCTCATGGTGGATATGGGTACTTTGTTACATTCACTAACTAACATAGATGTAACTTTTATTAAGCCTACTATGTTTAGCTAAACATAGAAGCTTGGCAATCTTGCAGGCAATAAAATTCAAGGTGTTAACAAGAAGGTGGAGTTTGAAATAGAAACTCCAAAGAGGATGAGTATAGATCCTGTAATGCAATCTAAGGATGAATAAAAAGAATAGCCACAGAATATAACAACAAGAAAAGTTAGAAGAGAAATCTAAAATCCTCCGAGGTATGCCTAATATATAGGTGTTAGTGTTGTTTATACTAACTTAATTGCATATGCTTTAGCAGTAACAGAGAATATTGATTTTGATGAACAATAATCGTATAAGGAGGCAGTTGATAGTAAAGAAACATCAAAATGGTAATTTCAATGAATGAGAAATTCAGTCTCTTGCAAAGAACAAAACATGGGATATTGTACTATTACTAAATGGTGTGAAGCTAGTGGGATGCAAATAGGTGTTTAAGAAGAAAGAAGGTATGTCAGAAGTTGAACTACCTAGATTCAGGGCAAGGCTTGTGAAAAAGGATTTCCATAAAAGAAAGGAATTGACTACCATAAAGTGTTCTCCTCAATTGTGAAGCATCATACTATAAGGGTTCTTATAGCCATAGTAAGTGCATTTAATCTAAAGTTAGAGCAACTTGATGTGAAAACTGCATTCTTATATAGGAATCTAGAAGAAAAGATTTATGTCACAGCCAAAAGGTTTTTTTAATTTTGAAAAAGAAAACCATTTGTGTTCGCTGAAGATATCCTTGTATGGGTTTAAACAATCTATAAGGAAGTGATACAAGAGGTTTGATATTTTTATGATTTCTAGCCAGTTTGTTAGCAATCAATTTGATAATTATATTTATTCTAGAGAAATGTCGGATGACTCATTTATCTACTTTATTATTATATATGGATGATGTGATATGATAATTACAACAAATAATAAAATTGAAATTAGCAATTCGAAGGTTTTGTTAAGCAATGAGTTTGAGATGAAAGATTTGAGTGCAACTAAGAAGACTTTAGGCATGGAAATTTGGAGAGATAAGAGAAAAGGCATGTTATATCTATCTCTACATAAATACATTAGAAAGGTGCTCGCGTTTTTTCAGATGGAATATTTAAAGTCAGTCAATGCACTTTTAATAGCACACTTTAAATTTAATGTTAATGTTTTACCAAGTACAAATGAGGAGAAAGAGTATAAGAGGAGAATTCTTTATTTTAATACAATCGAGAGCCTGATGGATGCCATAGTATATAATAAGCCAAATTTAACTCATGAGGTAAGTATGGTAAGCAGGTTTATGAGCAATTTGAGGAAAAATCATATGAAGGTAGTAAAGTGGATTATGCAATCTTGAAAGGTACAAGTGATGCTTGGTTTATTATTATAGTGATTTTACTAGTGATTTGTTTTTCTATATGGATTTTAACTATAATCGAGACATTATAAGAAGTAAGATCCCTGATATTTTTATCCTTTATTGATGTGCATATCTATGGAAAATGTCATTAATTAAAGGGATTTAAGAAGGTATGTAGTTCCATGGTCTTATTGATAACTTGGATTTGAATGTTTAGAGACCTACAATTTACTATGATAGTCAGAAGGTCAACAGTGAGGAATAATAACGTCGTTGTTGTCCTGTGCACCGCCATTGTAGTCCCAAGTAAAAACAAAAGATTAACGTGGTTTATAACAGTCATTTAAGTATGTGTTCAAATGCAATTATAATTTCAAAAAAGACAAGATTTGATGAGTTGTATTATGTAGGTTAGGATTTTATAAAAACAGAAAAACTACATAGCCCTAGGTTTAGTGGCCTTCCATGACCTCTCCCTGGTTATTTCATAATTTCATAAATTAAATAGGGGTAAAATGGTAAATGTATTAAAAGTAAAAATATAATTTTATAAATGTTTTAAAGGTGAAAATGTAAAATTACATTCAAAAGTTTATGAAATGACACTTATACCCTCAAATAATTATAAAACATATAAAAGACAAAAGGATAAAATAATAATTTTAATTTTAAAAGGTAATAGGACCCATATGTCGGTCTAACGTGGGCTACACAGATAACCCCCTTGGGGACATGTAACAGATCCTTAAAAGAAATACCTATTTGACTTTATGCAAGATGCCTAAAAAATAATAAAAAATGCTCTCTTTATACCTATAGACGTCTCATCTTTGAAAGTCGATTGTGTAAATTTTGTAAGTTCTTTTCTTCTTTCTTATTTTTGTTTGTTGTTTTATCTTTGCAATTTGTACAACATCTTTAATTGTATTTTTTAAATATTTATATTGTGTGATTGTAAGTTTTAAACAAAACTAAATTTACATTTTTTGTTAAATGTAGTTCAAAATTTTAATTAAGTGATAAAATAATTAGTCATTATGATAACTAAGTAAAATAATTATTAGCTAATTTTCTTTCATAATATTTTGACAATCTTCTGTAGACGGTAAACAATGTTGTTTATTAAAAATGCTTTAGAAGCATAGGACTTATCAATCGTGTTTAGAAGTTTCACTAATTACCTAAACATTATATAAATATATATGTTTAGAAAGAATTCAAAATCTGTAGTTAGAAATTCGAATTTTGTCCAAAATTTAAGAAATAACCAAAAGTTAAATTTTAGGATATAAAATAAGATCACTTTATTTTACCAACATCAGAACTATCAGGACACCCAAGTAAATCCAGCCCATTTTTTTGGAAGAGAACACTTCTTTTTAATGGCTTGCTTAATCAAGGGAATTATACGCAAGTCTTAAGGTGTTATTTCTTCTTCTGACAACTTGTTCTCCAGTGTATGAATCTCAATGCCCTGCTTCTGCACCTTCTCCACAGAATGCGATTCTGAATCTTTCCATTTGGTTTCACAAATTTCGTCACCTTCTTTTCCCCACAGTAGCATATACAAACCAATGATTACCAGAACACCACCCAGTATGCTGTCCAAATCACATATAAGGAGTTACATGTACAGTTACTCCCATTTATTAAATACCTTTTTTTGATAAATTTATTAAATACTTTGTAAGTACCCAATTTAGTGATTCTCCTGTAGACTAATCATCTTAAAAAATATTCAAAATATTACTTATATATTAGCAGATAATTTAAGATATATAAAAATATTTTAAATATTTTTCTAAAGATGAATCGTCGTTACACAAAGATCACCAAATAGTTAACCATTCCAATGACCTCTCTTAATTTTTGAAACATTTTATTATATTGTTTAATTTCTTCCCTTTTTTTTTCTCTTTTTTGCGTGTGTGTATCTTTTTCAATATAGTCGGAATGTATAATTATTGAAGCTTTCTTAACAAACTTCAATAACTAAAGTTTCAATATAGACATGTGCTGAATATAACTAAAGTTTCAACATACTTGCCAGCATAAAGTTTTTCACCAACCACAAAATAAGCTAGAACCGTCACCAATACTGTTAAAAATGGATTGAACATGGCCACAAATACTGGTCCTTTTTCTTCGGTGCACCATAATTGAATGAAGATGAGGAAACCAGAAATGACCACTCCCTGCCATGGACCACGTAAATTATAATATTTTAAGAACTGTGAATCTAGCAAATACATTTCTTGAATAGATTAAACCTACTTACACCGTATAAGGTGGACCAGAGGTCGATATTGAAACCGATTGTCCAAGCGGCTCTTCTGTGTTCTATAATTACCGTGAAGACAGCCGATTGTGCGGCACCAAGAAAACTCATCCATGTGGTAATTGATAATGGAGCAGGATACTTTCTCAAAGTAAATGCCTGAAATATTTTGAGGAGAAATAGTGCAACTTATAGCAATATATATATATATATATAAGCAGAGAAAAAAGTAGAAGTCTAAGTAGAATTAGAGTTGTAACCTGCATAATATATGACAAAGACCACGTTATGCAACTTGTACAAATCATAATTGAACCCTTAACCCAGTCCTCATGGTAATGTCCAGCTTTTCCTTGAATATGGATCAAAGGCGGCCAAGGATTTTTCAAGGCTGGACCCTTATACAGTGTCATGACTAATCCTCCTGCTAAGGAAAACAACGTCCCAACAACCTTAGCAATCCCGCGAGGATTTCCAAGATCAAGAGCCTCCAACCTGGAATTGGTGACTGTATTTCAGTATTTAGAGTTTTGATAGGAATAATAATGAATGATTCTAATACTAACCTCATTAAAACCGCTAGAACGAAGGTCACAGCAGCTATGGTGTTGACTATAGATGTAACAAAAGCTGGAGAAGTGTATTTCAAGCTCAAGAAATACAAGTTCAATGACAACCCAACCCTGTAAATAATTATTATATGACACTTGTTCTTAGTTAATTTTCATGATTGGATGACCAATATTGAAGTTATAAATTTATCTTTACCCCAGTAGAGAGATGACAAATATCTCTGCAAAAAGCCTTAACGTTAGCTTTGTCCTTTGTTTCCTGCGGAACGTATCTCGTAAAATCAACATTGGCAAATTTGAATTAGAAAAAGAGACTGAAATGGATCGTGATCACTACATCAACTTATTATATGAAGAATCAGCACAAAAGTATATACCTTTCAAGAAAATATGCGAAGGGGAACATGACCACTCCAGCAATGATATGCCTATAAGTTATATAGACATTAGGATTCATTCCGTGCTTGAGGGAAGCTTCAGTGATGAAGTTGAGAAAAGCATAGCAGATCTGTGAGAACAGCATTAGCAAGTGCAGCTTGAACCTTATGTAGAAGTTCTTTAGCTTGCTATATTCCAATGCCATGTTGTCTTTCCTTCCCACTTCTTCTGATCAATAAGCTTTTACCTTTTCACTAGCAGCATTTAACAGCTAAGTTTATGTCTAATTCTGTATTTGTTTAAGTAATTTATAATCTCTGCAGTATAAAGATGTTTTATTTTAATCAAAATCATCTTTAAAAACTTAAGATTTAACTTAAGCCTGTTGAGCATGAAAGATTTGTCATTATTTATGGACGGTGAAGATTTCGTGTAACCCCTGTAGGCTTCTGAGGCCCTCTCAATTTTCAATGCAACGTCATGAAAATCAGTTGTATGCATATGCATATCTTTCTCATTATCGTCTTCGTTTGTTCTTGAGAAATCATGACTCTCAACCTGGGATGGACCCTGTGCCATGTCGCTTACTGAAAGTCAACGGACACAATAGGACTGCAAAACGTTGCAGAAAATGTTGATATAAAATGATAAAGCCCTGACGGTTTCCCACTTCGCTCATCTACAGCTGGTTTCTAAGTTTGGCCACATATATTTGTACGAAGCTTACAAGAAACTTAACAAAGAACCAAACTTGGCACCTTCCCGACTTGTGTTCTTCTACAAACATAGCAGCCCACGGAAAATATATTCTTACGGCGGGGTTTCCCGTGTTCAAGTTATAAGTCAATGCAAAGCACGAAGTGTAGGATATAATGATTATAGACAGAAACGTCAAGACATAAATTCTTGTTTTGCTCATGTTGTGCTGTAGCCATAAGTCGTATCAAATTGGGGCAAATTTATATACTTATTGGACTGAAACTGAAGTTTGATATTAGTTGTATCCGCTTCTCTTATAGGTTCACATCAACAAGGGTTAACTACTGGATTTTGCATATGCGTATGGTGTCAATAAAAGTAAAACTATGTAGAAGAGTAATCAGGACTGTCACCAAACATGGCCTTAAGTTTTTAAAGATGATTTTGATTAAAATATAACATCTTTATACTGCAGAGACTATAAATTACTTAAACTAATTCAGAATTAGACATAAACTTATTTCGTATTAAAGTACACTGTTACAGGCAAATTGATTGCCAAAGAACGCTGGGTACCGTACCAAGTTGATTAAATATGTGATTAGCTAGAGTCCTGCATAAATGTAAAGTTCCTATTGATATACAACAAAATATATGAAAGGAAAGCATAATTACTCAATGGGCTGGCTTCCTATACATATTAAGATCATATATGATTTAGATTTCTATCATTAATATATTGTACTTTTGTGCCTTTTTTGGTCATAAGCATAATTGATACCACTTAAATGAAGATACAATTATTGGTTTCCTTTTAATCGAATGAAAAGTGCTTTTGTATGTGAATAAAGTATAGCTAGCTGTTAAATAAATCCATCTTTTTCATCATCTTTAAGAGTAACATTTTTCATGCGCAATTGCATGATTACAAAATGATTTATTTTCCACAATCATCGAGAATCTTCTAATTATAATTTGACCGATCATTACAGAATATAAATAGCAGTAGCACAGGACATGTTTCGCAAAGACGCACTACAAATGCTCCATTTCCAGTGTCTTATTTCTTTTGAATTGTCTTTCTTTCTTTTCCCCAACACTTACTACTATCTTTTTGTCTCTTTTTTCAATTAGGTTGTAGGTACACAAAAGTATATACATGGAAAACATGACAAAATTCTAAAAAAAATTTAGAACAAATTCTTATGTAAATAAAACATTATAGAAAATCTTACATAAATTATATAATTTAATTTAATTTAAATCATATTTAATAATTTTAGTTTTCAAATATCGTAAATGAAAAATAAACATTAAGGATCAAACCAAATATCTATAGATACCTTGCTTACTAAATGTTCAAACTATCCCTTGTGTAGCTCTTTGGTGAGTATATCTGCTATTTGATTTGTAGTTGGTATATGAAAAGACAAATTAATCATTTTCGATCTTTTCTTTGATAAAATATTTGTCTAACTTCAATGTTTTTTGTTATGACATGTAAAACTGGGTTATGAGTGATTGAGATTATCATAATACACTTTCATAGGATGAGATACTGAGATCTTAAGTCTTCAAACAATCTGTTCAACCAAACTACCTTGCCAATCCTACGAGCAAGGGATCGAAGCTCAACCTCAATATATGTATAAAAAATAATATAAAATAATAATTTTATGTTTTATTAATAAAAAAAGGATAAATTTATAATTTTATATTAAAAAGAATAGGATAACGTAAAATTTACATGAACTCTACGCTGGTACGAGGTGGCCCGTAGTTTTTCCCCTTTTGAAGTATTCTCCTGCTGTTTAGGAATGGGAATCTTGTCTGCTGCAAAATCACCTCTTGACCACGAATTTCCTATTTATATATGCATACGAGTGAGAAGCTGGACGAATGACAGGGACAAGGTGGGGTCACAGTATACCAAAGAGATCTCCTTAAAGTTGGTGCAGAAGACAGTGACTGAAGAGCGGTCATTTGATGGCAAAAGTTCGTCCAGAAATCCAAAGTTGTGGACATAAAAGAAAGCTAAAGAATCGGGAAAATCCCTGGGCAATGCTGGTGAGGCATTAGGCACTATCACCATTTTTAGCTGTTGGTGAGTTATGAGGCATGGGGTCACTGCTCAATACTTCTCCAAGAAAGCTATTGCGGACTTGTTACTTTTCACTAAAGCAAATGTCTAAAACCCATCATTCCACTGTTTCAAGTTTCAACAAAGTAGCTTACTTTCTAACACTGTAGTTTGATTAAAAGAATATCTTCATGCTCATTTCCACGACTATGACTGTCTGCTTTCTGTCTAACCGGTAGCAACTAGCCACAACATAATTAAAGAAGAAATTGGTTGTGTTAACCCAGTCTCCAAAAGCTATGGCTGAGGACATCCTTCTTTACCAAAGCATATGCGTCTACTAATGCGAGTCCAAAGCTCCAAACAACTTGCAAACCCACTGAGGCAATCAAATAGCTGCAGAATACAAAGGCCCTTGAGACAAACTTCAAACTTCATGACCAGGATAGTTAGAGCTCATTCTATTGTACCAGGACCAGAAGAATAATGAATAAGTAGGCAATTGATGCAAAAAAAATTCTCCACTAATGATACCGAATTCTTTTGTTTCATTTGTCACCTCTTTACATGGTCCCAGAAAAGGATCTGGGAATCTACAGTTTCTGTTGCTTTCTTACGTCATGATTGATCTCTACCGTTGTACAAAGGACCAAGGATGATTATGATTGAATAATCGCCTGACTATAATTAAAAGACAATACATTGAGAGACTTTACAGGGGGCAAATAATTGAGAGGAAATGATGAGACAGCAACTGCTAGAGAATGCTTTTGGCACTAATGCAGAAACTGAAGTTTCCTGAAGAACTTCCACATTTCATAGAGCACGTGTTATCCTGTCTTTCATAATCCAGTTTTCCCATTTATCTTATCAAGAAAAGATATTCTTCATTGATCCAAAAGAAAAAAGAAGTTGGAATATCTCCAACTGACTACAGATAATCAAAGATATCTCAATCATTCATATAGAAGATTAAGTTGAAAGCAAAGAACAACGGAGAACATCAGCAGAAAAATGGTTTTCCTCCACAAGATTTGTCCATGAACGATGGGGCCGAAAGGTGTAGTCGATGGATAACAGGTGACTATTCTTAGACTATTCCTTACTGATCTCTGGAGACAAAGGAGTTTAGGTTAGCCGAAAGACGTATATAAGATGACAAGTCAACCATTGGAATCAATCAGAAATAGAATATGCCAAATCAGCAGATTAAGGCCTCTAGGTTTCTCTGTTCCTTGAGTTCCGTTTTGGACACAATTTTGATGTTTCATGAAGCCAGTCATGTGTCATATATCTTGAAACATAACAGAGTGAGTTAAAGTGGACCTAGAAAAACCAACTCGTATATCTCAAGCATTAAGTCTTCAACAGGTGTCGTCCACTAAATATAAGTATAAGTCATCAGTCTAACACATGACTGAGATAAAAATAAGATACAAGGTAAATAAATAAATACAGGTAAAATACAAAAAAGTAAATACAACTAAACCGTAACATAAAAC
>JAOXYD010232347.1:0-17861 GCA_028565735.1 Pinacopodium congolense
GAATTGGGATGTATATAAGTCATCTTTAGAGACCTATCAGCAATCCTAAGTCATATTATAGTATTCTTTAATCTCTTGTTTAGCACATTCTTATTTTTTTTGTTTTCTTTAATTATAGTTATTTATATATATAAATATATATTTGTATTATATAAAATTATATATATTTTTAAGACAATGCATGTATGGTCTCACGAATCGTGTTCACAGTCTTGATCATGCTTAAACTCATTATTTTATTTAATTTTTTATAATTTATATATGATTGTCACATATTTTAATTCATTTAAATTATATTTTTATATCTAATCAATTTATTATATTTTAAAATTTTAAAATTAATAAAATAATAATTATGATTAAATTGATAGTTAAACTGTCGGTTAAACTGTAACTTAAACCGTAAACTAACGATAAAATTAAATTTTATAAATTTTCATAAATCGTAACCGGCGATTTATTAACCGTAGTCAAATCTAGTTAAGCTGAAATCTTTATAACTTATTAAATATGATTAGAATAAAAAGTAAAACCTTCACATCTACTCGTATAATATCCGCTCATTGTAACCAAGCTAAGTCGTCATCATTATGCAACAACATGACATAACCTTAACCAAACTGAAGTTAAACTCAGTTACCAAAATTAACCAAACTTAAACTAAACTGAAGTTAAAAACTACTGCCGACGTCTACGCTAATGAGTGATGTTTATGCAAAAAAGCACTAAATGAGTAACACCAGATGATGTTTACCAAAACTACTGTCGGCGTCTAGCAGTGGGCGAGACTTAGAGAAAAGGACAGTGGCAGAATCAGCACAGGTGGGCGAGACTTCGAGCAAGGGACAGTGGCAGAGTAAGAGGAGTAGTAGTAGAGTGGACTAAAGACCAGCGGTACTCTAGCAGCAGCAAATTCAGCGGAGGGCGGAGGAGCAGCGGCGGAGTTAGCAGAGGGTGGGCAAGACTTCGAGCAAAGGGCAATGACATAGTCAGCACAAGTGAGCGAGACTTTGAGCAGGGGGCAGTGGTAGAGTAAAAGAAGCAGCAGCAGAGTGGACTGAAGACCAGCGGGACTCTAGCAGCGGCAGATTCAGTAGAGGACGGAGGAGCAGTGGCGGAGTCAGCACAGGGTGGGGCGACACAGAGGGGCGACCCATAGTAGAGTAGGAGACCGCCAGCGAAAGACAGTTGCGACACAGAGGAGACAGAGATAAGGGGAGTGGCGGAGAAGCAGCAGAGTCTGGCAATGGCAGATTCTAGAAGGAGACCACTGACGGAAGGCAGCGGCGACACAGAGGAGATAGAGACAGATGAACGGCGGAGGAAAAAAAAAGAAACGAAGCGAAAAATAAAAAGATAATATATGTTTTTAGTTTCTGTATTTTTTTTGAGTTTTTGTACTGTATTAGTTGTTTTTTTCGATTTTTATATTATTTTTATTGATTTTTGTATTTTAAAAAAATAAAAAAATAAAAAAATAACAATGATATCAAACAAGGCCTAAGGGGAGGGTTTTTTTTGGAGCTGAGCTGGTTATAATTAACTAGTTTAACTGGTCGGTTAAGTTAAAACCAATCGATTATTTTATTAGAAGTTTTTTATTCAAAATCGAATTGGTAATTTGATCAGTTTCGAATTAATTAGATCGAACTGACTCATGGTAGAGTCATCACGAACTTTTAAATAAAAAAATTTATCTAACTAATCTAATTAAGTAATTAGGATAAATTAAGATCGATTCGACAGAGAGTTATGGTGAATTACTATTTTTAATGTTGCTAAGAAATTAAAAACAAAAACCTTTAGAATGACGAGAACTCAAGCAACTCAAATAAATAAAAAAGCAAATACCAAAACAAAACAAAAAGACTACTAATAAAGAAATGCGCTGAATATATTATCTGTAATTAAGAATGACTATTGATCCTTGAATCTAGATAAACGACGCTCTAATTGTAGTGTTAGCTTATAGGTTCGAATAAGTTCTCAAATCCTTTATCTCTTTAATTTAGGTATATTTAACAAGCTCTAGAAATACCGTTAATTCCATCTATAACTTATAGCAAGCTTTCTAGATTTAATAGTGAAAAAGCTTTATATGCTAAGAAACGACTAACCAAAGCCACTAATTAGTAAGTTCGGATAATGTGGCCTAAAGGTAAGGGACTCCATATTAGCTGGTTAAGTATTCTGACAAATCCAACTAACTTATTGCTACTTTCGAAAATTGCTTAGGACCGTTACATATCACTTACTCATTCCTAATTTTAGGATTAGGGAATTACCTAAAGGGTGGTTAATCCTAAAAATAACTTCTAATCCATAATAATTAACTAAAATCCTAAATTAACCTAAGGTTAAAAATATCAAATTAAGCTTAACTAAATAACATTATCATAATTAATTAACTTAAATCCTTCCTACACCTTCAAGCCCGAAGGACACTAGCTAAACATTACAAAATTAATACAGAACATAAATTGAAAATAAATAATAAATGCATAAATAATTATTAAACAAATAAAAACAATACTAGAAATAAATTAAAACACGATTATATTAATTAAAAGTAAGTATTCCATAAAAAATAAATCAAAAATAACTTGAATAAGAAATAATAGAGAATAAATGACTAAAAACATATAAAAAAAACAACCATCTAAGATATAGAATTTAGTAGTAGTAAGAAAACACAAGAAATTAACTAAACTAAGCAAGAAAAAGAAAAGAAAAGAAGAAACCCCTAAAACTACTAAAGGAGACGATTGCCAAACGAATGAAAAATTCCCTGCAGATGCGCCTTGCCTTTTATATTAAGGGTTTGACTCAAAACAACGTTATTCTTGCTTATTCTTTTATGTTATCAAGTGTTGTTCGATCGATCGGTCTTCTGATTCGGTTGACTAATCTCACAAGTAGCCTCATTTGGTCGATCGAACTATTGACATCGGTCGACCGATGTCTATTCGATCAACCGATCTTCATTAAACGGTGACAGTTATACTTTGAATAAAATGATCTAATTTTGCTCAAAATTAGGCCCTTTCAATTTGTATTTGTATTTTAAGGTTCAATTTGCATGTAAAAGCAAAAAGGAATACAAATTAAGTATTTACATAACTAAATAGGGATGAAATGACATTGAAACGCATATAAAAATACTATAAAATATATCCTTATCAGTTAGTTCGATCCTGTTTTGTAAATATTGCTATATAAGATAAAAAATATAATAATAAAATAATTAATACAGTTTTTGTCTTATTTAAAAAAGGTCATTGATGATCATAGATAAATTTTCATGTAATTTTTTTAGTAGTTTATTAAATTTGCCCTTCAGAAGTTTCGGTTTAGGAGAACATTACATGGGCATAAATCCATGGTTATTTATGGCCACTTTAAATAAGACAAGGAGTATTTTAATTATTTAATTATTATATTTTCTTATTTTATGTAGAGATAATTATAGATGACCATGGTTAGAAGACTATGTAGCAAGGTCCTGCTTAACATGTATTTCTTTTAAGCGCCTAGTTAGCTCAAAGATCTCATGGAATGTAGCGACAAAATTGAATGGGAAGTTACTTTCTCGAAAATTAGCCCTTAGAAGCCAGTACACATCTGTTGGTAGCTTGGCGTCTTTCAACTCAAAAGAAATGTAACTGTTTTAGGACCCTATTGATTACACGAGTTCAGTTTTCTCCGGGTTAGGGTAACATTTGATTTGCCTCCCTGAACGCGGCTAGGTACTTAAGTAGAGGCAGTTTCATTTCCTCTATTATTGACAACTTCAACTCCTTACGGTCAACTAGGACAATTGATGCGTTAGCAGTGCTCTCAAAAGCCCTACTTCCAAGGATTGATCGTGATGTTCTTGGTGATTTCTTAACAGAATTGGAGGGAGGATGTGTTAATTTGGAGTCCGCCGTATCTTTTTTCGGTGTTATTCCCACCATCTTTTGTTTATAGCCTTACAATCAACTAACATTATCTATTTATTTAATGCAATTATTTCATATTTATTTATTTTATCATTTATATTTCGTACTTTATATTAAAGATGAAATGTAAATAAAATCATAATGTTATCATAATTAAATTGTAATAATTTTCAAATTATTATAAATTGTAATTCTATGAAGACATTATTTTTAAAAAACGCAAAATGAAAATAATAAATTAATGAGTGTACTTAGGAGTAAGCTTCCTTACACAAAATTAGCAACAACTAACTAGTAGAGAGATCAAGCTAAGGAATTGAAATAAGAAAATCACCATTGTTATGTCAATAGAAAAGATAACTCTTCCTCATCAGCATGATGCTGTTACAGCTTAGACAGCTTCTGCATGTGCCATAAAGCCTTATCAACCCTCCTTTACATTACTCATCTTGTGATAAAAGGCCAAAGGATAAAAAGAGGATGGGAGATGATGCAGACACCTTGTTTTGGCATGATAACTGGCCATAATACAGTTGCTTACTAGCATGTAAAGAATTACAAATGCTAACAAGATGTCTCCCTCTTAATATAATAGTCAATAGTCAAGGAAGTGCTAAATGATTATAGAGGATTGCTAGAACAATTACCTCATTAGTCATTATTGATACTCTAAGAACCTATTTAAACCCTAACGAACAGGATTCTACTCGTTGTAATAGAACCAATTTAGGTATATACACAAATGTCTCTTTTAGAGATCCACTAAGAATTCACTACCCAAAAGTTCCCTGATATAGTTTAATATGATACAAGTAAGGCTGTCCATAGGCATCTTTTATTTTCTGGCTTGTTGTCAAAGGTAGACTTACTATACTGGACAAATTATCCAGGTTTCTAAATGTTTCAAAAGATTGCTATCTATGTCATCATGAAGAAGAAACATTAGACCACTTATTATTTGAATGCAATTACTCCAAGTTCTTATGGGAGTATATACTTTTGCTATGCAGTCTCCTAACTCCCCAAAGGAACTAGCACGAAATTCTACTTTGGAGTTATGAAAACAAATCTAATAAGATGGGGAAAACCTTGATCTACAAGATTAATTTAGCCTATCTAGTTTACTACATATGGAATGAGAGAAATTAAATAAGTTTTAAAGGTTTGGAAAAATCTAAGGAAACATTTTTGCAGAAGCCAAAAAGGATAATACAATTGCATTTAGTGACTCACATGGTTCACCTACAATGCAATATGATTACAAGACAAAGGTGGAAGCTACCAATAGATTGACATTAACAACTATAGGAGGATTATTCCATCTCTATTCCTAATTTAAAAGCCACACAAGCTATTATGATTCATGCTATTCAAGAAGTATAGTAAGCATGAGGAATTACTTGGGGTAGGTTTTGCTAATGTTGGAGAGCTGTAGCTGTAGGGAGTTTAAAAAGGCCCTATATGTGTACCGCTGCAACCTAGACCATCTCCTATACCTGGCTTGAAGAACCAACTTCAATTAGATAGGATCTTGCTACTTGTTAATTGAAGGATAAAACCCTAAGTGCACTCTGATGAAATATAAAGAGGATTTCCCCATTTGATCACATTACAAAGAGAGGGATGGAATTACTCATAGAAGGAACAACTACTGTCATCCTGTCATAGTGGATTCCTTTATCAACTGCAAATTACCTGTAGAAGGAACAGTTATCGTCGTCTTGTCATAGTGGATGCCTTTATCATCTACACAATAGGTGTAGCCGTTGCAATAAGAAGCCTTGGGTCAACTCAAGGAAAAATATCCCCATCAACGATTAGAGGAAAGAAATGACAGATGATAGGAATTTGAAAAACAAAAGAGTTACCACTTCAAGAGATTATTACATGTGAAGTTTTTGCACTTTCGCGGAGACAAAGACGTATTAGTAAGTTGGAGACATACAGATGTAGGATTTGTTGAGAGGAATCTAAGAACATACTACTGACAACCGATTTATCTTTTATCATTGACCTTAAAGAACCAAAATAAATTGGGCATGAACTTGTTATTGATTACCTTGATTCTTGTTGATTGAAGACTAGCATCCTAATCGTGTTAATGAAGCGAAAGGGCATTTATCAATTGCTTTGATGGAAGGTCAGACATTGTAATGACTGTAATGTCTCCTTTGGTTTAATGATGAGTTAAGTGTTGAGTAAATTGATGGGTCTTTCTAGAATTACATAACAGATATGCCTTGAATTATAGTACTCCTCATTATTTCTTTTCAATGGGATTTTTAAAATTTTTTTTAGAAAACAAGACATTGCTATCATTAAAAGAATTCTCAGTCCGTTTGACTATGATTATCCAAGGATAACTAACCTAACTGCTTCTCATCGTTCCTATCTCTCAAATCATGAGCTACTCTCTTACCTAGGCTATGATTTCATCGGCTAATTGCTCCTTAATAGATGCACTATGCTTAAAACATATCCTATACATTACTAAGCAAAAAGAAATTAAATGGATAATTATGTTCTCTTCACTAACATTTTTATTAGTTTCAAACCAACTTAATAGCTTATGAAATAAAGTGTAGAGATAATTAAATAAATGTATGTCTGTTCATTAAAATATAAGTTTATTGAATTGACCAACTAATAAGAATCTTGAATAGAAAATTATTATAAATGAATTTGAATATCATCTTGATGCTAGTTATATAATTATTTCTTACATATGAGATTATCAAAGGGCATTATATTAGAATTATTATATTTTCATGTTATTTATGATCTATTTTGTTTAAAGTAGTTCTATGGGCGGTATATGAATATAGTGTAAACTATATGGAAATAATTGATTAAATTAGTAAAGAAATCTTCATCCTTAAAAAAATCTAGAGAATGTTCTATTGTTCTAATTAATAATGATTTATGAATTATTTAATTAGATAAATCTAAGATTCAAAAAAATTATTTTTTAGATAAAATATTATATTAATTTTTAATTTACATGAATAAGCACAGATGAATTTTATATAGAGTAGAAATTAATTTCATATTATATTTTTAATTGGAATATTGGATGGGAAAATGATTAAACTACATAATATAATCATGTATCAAAAGATTGGTCAAACTATTTTACATTTCTAAAATTTGGAAATCATAATATGTTTTTATATGATAATTTTGATTTATATTTATAAACTATTTAATTGGATAAATAATAATAACTTAGAAAATTTTAATTTATGTAATTCTAGTTATCTTTATAATTATAACTTATATCCATTATCTAAAATATTGAGAATCTAATGGTTATATGTATAGAGCAATTGAAAAGAAAAAAATTAAATTGATTTAATCTAAACTTAATTATGAAGTTTCAAAAACTTTAGTGACTAAATGTAAGAAATTAAAAGTTACTAAAGTTAAAATCTAATTATATAATCAAATTTAGGTTCCTTCTTAAAGAGAAAATGAGAGCACAAATGGAGATTTGTTTATAAAATAAAGCAGGAACATAAAATGGGAGTCCATATGGAAGGAGTTAGTCCCACATAAAGGTCTCACACTTTTTGAGACAAAAAGAGAAAGATCACAATCAAATGTAGCCCTAGGGTACTTTACATTCTTTACTCAATGATTACTCAGTAAAGTATAAACAATTTATCAAAACAAAAAGAAAATAACACATAATTCCTTATCTTGCTTTAAGATGAATTCACTATGTTATAGATAAAAATCATAAATTGATTCATAAAATGTATTAGTAAACTACACATGAAAAAAGTTAAAAAAATGAACGCTTTAAGAAAAGAGAAAATGATACCTTTAAGAAATCAAATGGTTATGAGAACTTGAGCCAATTGGGGAAAGAGAAGCATGTGGGGAAATTTAATGTAATGTGAAGATAGAAAAAAAAAAGTATATTGTCCAACTAAAATCTTTTAAATTCTAAACCTACAATTAGATTAGATTGACAAGTTTTCTTATACACTGACAACTATTTTACTATCTTGTTATCAAGAATTAGCATACCACAGGTTTAATTTGGTAGCAAAATAGAGACTTATCATGGTTGTTGTTTCATTGCTTTTTTGTAAAACATTTCCTGTGGATATAACTAAACTAACTATGTTCTTTCTCTACTTAATAATATTCATGATCATGATTCCATAAAATCTTGAAATACATTCTTTTTGAGCATACTAATAAAAGACTTGGCCATTATTGAATACTAGCATATAAAGTTGTACATTTAAGCCTTTAGAAAATATTTATATAAAGACAATAATTTTGGAATAAGTGAACAAATTGGGAGAAAAAGTAGGTTTAGATTTTAATACAAATCCAAGCAGGGTGGGACAGAGATCAAAGGAAAAAGTACATATTTTTATTTCTAGAGACCATTCACATTAAGAAGCCAAAATATGTAGCTCTCTTGGAAGGTATACATCAAAGATCAAAGAAGAAGGTTACCATCCTAAATTAATCATAATTAATTAATCATATGACATGGAGGGAAAAAATGTATCAATGTGGCACATTGAGAAAGTACTAGTATAGTAGATATAGATACACTTATAGAAATGAAAATCCAATCTTTTATTGCAAGAGTTTAAAGTTCAAAACAAGTATAGTAGATATAGATACACTTATAGAAATGAAAATCCAATCTTTTATTGCAAGAGTTTAAAGTTCAAAACAATGTAGTGAAGGATTATGAGACGTCCTATTTAGGTTTTTTTTCATTTTCTTTCCTTTAAATATTTAAAGTACATTTTTATGTTTTTTAATGACAATTAAGTTTATTACCTTACCTTTGATCAATATCTAGAGCACTTAAAGGAAACATTAAAAAATAACTAGCTATTTTCTTAAGCCAATAAGTGCATTTTTTGAGCCTAGAAAATTGATTATTTATAATTCTTTATTTCTAAATAGCAAATAGCCATATATTCCATAAAAGGAGAAAATCTTGGAAAGGTCAACATTTGTGACTTTAAAGGAATTTAAGGGGTTTTTAGGCCTTAATAAATAATGCAGAAAATCTATAATACATGATGGAATTATGTGAATCCACTAATTAAACTATATAAAAAGGATGCTTTTAGGTAGATTTAAGCAGCATAAGTAGCTTTTGACAAGTTGAAGGCAATAAAATATGCACTTTTATTTGTTTTTTTAGGCTTTTCTTTATTCTCTATTATTGACTTTGATTCATGATAGGTAGGAACTAGAGTAGTTTGGCAACAAGATCATCACCACATGGCTTTCCTTAATAGAGTTTCGGCTTTTAAGCACCAATGTTTATCCAAATATGAGAAGAAATTCTTAGTCGTAATCAAAGCCATTAAAGACTAACATCATTATTTGAATAAAATAGATTTCATTGTTAAAACTAACCATAAGAGCTCGAAAAACCTACTAGAGCAAACATTGACAACACCTTTCTAGTAGAGTTGACTTACCAAGTTCTTGGATTATGATTTTAAAGTCCTTTATAAGATTAGAAAGGAAAATATTATAGTTGATTCCTTATTCAAAATTTTTGGTATTGAGCTTCTCAAACTCACAGTGTCTTAAGTCTATCCTGCATTGTTAAATGAGATTAAAGATAGTTAGGATAAAGACTTAGCATTCAAGACATTATTAACAAACTTAAGAGGATGGACCTAATTCCTTTAAGTGAAAATTACTCATGCAAGGGAGGTTTTCTTAAGTCTAAATCTACTAGTGAGAGCCCACTCATTTCCTTAGTATATGATGTATTTCAAAGAGGGCAATTTAAAGTGCTTGGGAGTTATAAGAATCTATATAATTTATTGCATTAGAAAGGATTAACCAAGTATGTCAAAAATTTTGGAAAATAATATTTAATTTGTCAAAGGAATAAACTTGGCCACTAGCCTATTCTAGTTTACTACAATCTTTCCTAATTCTTATAGGTTGCTAAACTAGAATCAATATGGATTTTATTAAAAGAATACTTGACTCTAAGGGAAATCGTTAGTGTTACTGGTGGGAACATGATGAATTAATACTTTCATTTCTTATATCTTAATCATGCTCACTTAACAACTAAAGTTTGTCAAGTTTTCTTTACTAAGGTTTTAAGCTTTGTTATATATCAAAAGCTATTATCATTAATAAAGACCCATTGCTTCAAAAATGATTTTGGTATATGTTAATTAGGTTACGAAGGGTGACCTTGTAATAACTAAGTCTGCCATCTATAATCTTGTTGAGTCAAATGAGGTTTAATCTATGTTTTGATGATACAAAACAAATTTATTACTAATGGTTTACTTTTATGATGCAATTAAAAAGATAGACATTTGGATGACATGAAAAACATTGGTGCTCGAGGGTTATGACATGAAAAACAATTTGATTAAGGATAATAAGCATTATTAGGTTTATGTTTTTATTTTGTTTTTTTGTAAATAATCCCTTGGTAATCTTAATGCTTTAGTAGGTTAAAAAGGAAACCTTTTAGGGAACTTTTTGAGCCTATTTGGTCAAGTTTTTTTTTTGTTGAGAAGAATGGTTTTGGGAAATATTAAAAAGTTTGAAATTGATTTTGAACGTTTTGAAAAATTTTGATAAAATGTATAGGCCAATACATATTTGATTTTTCTACTATAATTAGAGGGACTTGGTATTCAAAAGTACTTAAGAGAACCTTTTAAACTTGGTGGAATTGGTTTTTATGAAAAGGAATTGTTTTAAGGTATTTTGAAAAGGTTGAAAAGTGCTAAAAAATCTAGAAAATATTTTCCAAATGCATTGGTCAACCATTACTAGAGATACTCAACCAGTATTGATATTTTTTTATAAACAGAATGACCAATTTAGGAGAGTAATCGACTAATGGAAGTTAAATCTTATATATATATATATATATATTTTTGGTAGGTAAACAATGCCTTAAAATGACATGATAAACAATCTTTTATTAGTTTAACTGGTCAACTAGTGAGACCGAGTGGTCTACTAGTATGTTCTATAATTTTATAGTAGTAGACCAATTTACCTTAGCGATTGACTATTACATCCTGAAAGATTGTAATAATGACTAGTTTTTCTGTTTAATAATTTTATAAGTTAGAATAATGGCTAGATTAGCTTAGTCATTGAATTTCGAGTATAAACACTTAAAACTTAGCATGTAGAAGAAGCTTTTTAAGGGTTAGTGATTTGAGATAAAGTTTTATGAATTGGTTTTGAAGATTGATGACTTTTATAATATTTTATAAAAGGTTAAAAACATTTGAGTTATATTTGTTGAATCAAGGGAGGTTTCAATCATGATTTTTTAAGATAAAAAAACATCTTTGTTAGTGGTGTTTGATTTTTAATGTCTTTGAAAGATAGGTTGATACAAAAAAGTGAAAGGATCTATATTGGAGCCTAAGATAGAAGAGCTTAGATGAAGAAAATCGAAATGGAGCAAGAAACAATTAAAGTGAAGATAAAGAGAAGATGAATAAGATTAATTAGGTTTAGAAAAGTGTCTTAGCATATAAGTCTTCTTGATCTTAATTAATACTAAAAAAAAGGTTCATATTTTCTTGTCATATTTGCATATAGTATATATATATATATATATTAGTGTTTAATTGAATTTAATTATGACATTGACATGTTAGAAAATGTTTGGAATGTTTTATTAGCATGAAATTGCATAATCAAGAGGTATATGTATGAATTTTTTAAAGGAAATCCTCGCGATATATCAAAATGTTTTAGACACTTGATTGAAGTTATTTGAGTATGTTTGGATAGTTTTCAAATGTTTAAATTTATATTACTAAAGCATGTGATGCATTTTGGTCTAATTAAAATTCCTTGGCATTTAAAATCATTTTAGGAGTGAATTAGAACTTGTTTGAATTATTTTTAATGTTAAAGAAATATTTTGAAAATGTTTATAAATGGTTTTGAAATATGTTGAAATGAAAAGTTTGTTAAATGTGTTTAATTTTTCCTAAACCAAGGAACAATTTATTTTTGTACTTAATTATCATGTTTTTATGTTCAAATACATCTTGGAAATGATTTGCAGCTTTTTTGAATTGAATTGCAACTGAATAATTAAGTTTTGAAATGTTTTAAATGAATTCTTAACAAGTTTGGAAAACATAGAATCGATTTCTATTGATAACTGGTCAACTGGTACCTTAATAGGTTTACCAATGAAAAATTTAAAATTATCAATCTTTTATTTTCAAGCATATAGGTTGAGCAATGCCTTGGAGAGGTCGATAGCCATATATGTTGATATGTAATATGGCTAGTTCAGTTTGAGGTTTTTCAATTTTTCTTCACTTATAATAGCTATTTCTCATATCCAACAACTCCATTCTTTCCCTAACACTATATATAAGTGTTCTAGAGCATTTGTTACAATTTTTAGGTTCCTAAAACAAATTTAAAAGCTTAAAATCTCAAAAACACAAATGCTGCCAAAGTTTGTATTCATCATTGTTCATCTCTATTTTTCTTGTCTTCTAATGATTTAATCTCATTTATGGAACTACAAATTTATTTTTCTTAGCTTTTTTTTTGTATATTCAAGAGTTTTTTAATCATTTATTTGCATTTTTAGGGCTCTATTTTGTTAGTTATAAGCACATATATTCAGATATACCAGATTTGTTTAGAATTGGATATTTTTATCATTCATACCTATCTTTCATTATTTTAATCCGATTTTTATGCTTTGAAATTAATCTAATTTTTTGTCATTTTTTTAATCTTCCAAGAAGTTGTATAAGCTATTTATGTGATTTTAAAAGGCTAGAATATTTTGTTTATAGGGATGAAAAATTAATAGCACAAGTTGGAAAACTTTTGTATGTTCTTAAATCATTCTTGGTTTAATCCTTCTGTTTATTGCTTTAAATTCATTTTTATTATTTCAATATCTTTTTAAGGTTTGCTGTATTGATTTTATATCATTTGAAAGGTTAAAAATGTTCAATATATAAGTTGGAACATAAACAACATGTTTTGAAAAATTGTTTATTGTTATGTTTAATCTGATGGTTTGATGCTTTAAACTCATTTTTATTGCTTCAATATGGTTATTTATTATCTATTAAGGTGTTAGGAGACTTGTTACATTGTTTTTATGTCTCCTGAAATTGTAGAAATGTTTTTATTGTTGTGCTCTCATTGATACACCATTAAAGATATGCTAGGTTACTTCATTTGGGGGATTTTAATTGTATTGTATTGTTGTTGATTTAGGGGTTGATCTTTGGCATTAAAATAGAGTTGAAAGGTTGCTCTTGACCTGTATTAAATAATATTTGAATTGGTTTGATTGTTAAGTATGATTTTTTTTTATTTATGCTATATATGAACATTAGAGAATGCCTAAGGTTTAAGCACTACATGGATTGCATTTGAGCCTTTATCTTGCTTTGATTTTGATAAAAAATTTATTAAGATATATAATCTTGAATTAAGGCTTAGTAGCTTGAATTTGGGGGTTGGTTTATGAGATAAAGTTGCTATTAATCAAGTGTTTTTGAAAGGGTTACTCTTACCCGTTAAAGTAAGCATTGTTTGAGTTCCTCTTTACCCATTTGGAAATAAGATTGTATTAGGTTACTCTTCCCCCTTAAGTAAGAATGTAAATGGATATGTTTCACCCTCTTTGTGAAAAGAAAGATTGTAAAAGTTCCTCTTCGCCTCCCTTGTGAAAAGAAGAACTTGTAAGTGTTACTCTTTACCTAAAGGAAGATCAGTATAGTTGAAACTTCTAATAAGTGGTTGGAGAGTGAATTAGGCAATTGATAAGGGTTGTTGAACCACTATAAACCTGGTGGTATCCTCTTCCTTATCTTCTTGATATTTATGCACTTATGTTTGATTTTAAATTGATTGAATTTACATAGCATTAGCATATCATTATAGATTAAAATTTTGTTTTTGATCTATATAGTTAAAATCAATTTAGGTGGTTTAGTTTCTTTAATTTTGTAAGAATTTTTTAAATACATGTTTCATCCATCCTATTGGGTGTCATAGGGATTACAATATCCATTGAGTTTTTAAGTCTTTGTGCATTAGGTTGTTCAAGAAAGAAACTTGAGTTGTGCATTTTTATATTGGAATTTTGTTTTTGGTATTATTCACTAAGGCTTATTCTTTTCCTTATAAGAAAGATTTTGCAAGTTACTCTTTACCTTTGGAAAGTAAGATTGTTATGGTTACTCCTCACCCTTGGAAAGTAAAATTTTATGGGTTATTCTTCACCCTAAAGGAAGATTTTGTAAGGTTTCTCTTACAAAACCATTATAAAAATTTGATTTTTAAAACTCTCTCTTCCACAACTCCTTATCATATTTACTAGTGTATTTATCTTATATTCATATTATCATCATTTGGCATCATATTCATCATTTTAGTTTTAATTATGGTTAGTGAATCATCTAATTCACCACTTCCCCTCTTATATGTCGTTTAGGGCTAACAATTGGTATTAGAGCTAGTCTCACGTTGTGCATATAGATTTCTAGCCAAATTAGTAAATAGAGGTCATTATGGTAAAATTCAGTGAATTAGGTACTTCATCAAGCCAAGAAGGTCAAAAATTAATAGAGCACCTTATTTTTGATAGAAATAATTATTTGTATTCGAAGACTAAGATGAAACTCTTCTTAATGGCTAAAAATGTGGACTTATGGGAAACAGTCTCAAATGCTCTATATATTCCCATAGAGATGGTAGGAGATGAAAAAGTACCTAAGTTAAAGGAAGAGTGGGATGAAAATGACAAAACATTATTGTCTTTGAATAGTACATTCATATAAAATTTATTTTGTCCATTTGGAAGGAATAATTTCAATAGTGTGTATGTCTATATGCGAAATAGCACATGAAATTTGGCATACTTTAGAGTTTACATGAGAAGGCACAAACCAAGTCCATGAGACTAAAATGTTCGTACTTACACATCAATATGAATTATTTCATATGTAACATAAGGAAATCATTTCAAGCATGTACACTAAGTTTATTGGCATTATAAATTCTCTTAGAGGTTTATCCATTTCTTATACTAATGTTGGGTTGGTGAGAAAAATACTTAGGTCATTTCCAAAGACATAGGAGGCTAAGGTGATAGTGGTTTAAGAGGCCAAGGGTTTTATTAGCCTAACTTTAAAGGGGCTTATTGCATCTCTCTTCACATATGAGATAAAACTGAAGGAGACAAAGGAGGAGGAGATTAGGCACAAGAAGAATCTAGTGTCCAAGGCCATAAGATAACTATTAAGTAGCGAGGAGACTTCATCTAGTGAAAGTGAAGATGAAGATGTAACTCTCCTTACTAGAAAGTTTAACAAAATTTTAAAGGAAAAAGGCTTCTCAAAGAGAAAAGATTAAGGTAAATTTGAATTGAATTGAAATATTCTAATGTCATTTTTTTAAAATGTAATAAATCAGGAAACATCAGATCCAAATGTCAACTTCTCAATGACAATAAAAGGAATGAGAGAAATTACAAGAAGGAGACGAGAGAGAATAGAAAGAAGAAAGCACTTAAGGCTAAAACTTGTAGAAGAAGATGAAATCCATGTATGCTTCATGGAAAAGAATGATGAAGTACCTTCTTGTTCTAATTCTTGTGATAATATTCATGATTTTGATGATGAATTATGATATAATGATCTACTTTAATGTTTAGAAGTTAGCAACTTGAAAAGGATGAAATTGTCTTCCAAATATAAGGAAACCTTGAAACTTTGAGATGCATGCCTAGTAGAAAATGAGATGCATGACATATTAGATGCTAAGAGTGTAGAGGTTGCCTATAATGATATGGAAAAAATATTGAATGAGAATGATGAATTGAAGAAGAAGATTAATACCCTCAAGGATCTTTAGCTAAAAGGGTGATGAAAAATTAGAATGCATGCTTGGAGCCCAAAATAAATCTAACGATAGGCTTGGTTTAGGATTTACTCAAGGAAGTATTAATATCAACTCTAAAACCATTTTTGTAAAGAGTAAGAACTTGGATGATGATCATGCACGTTTCTATAAAAATATTAAATCATCTTCTAGATCCAACCTATAAGAAATCATTATGTAATCATGTATGGAACTAGATTAAAATCTAGGAAGGAAGTGAATCCAAGAAAGAATTAGCATAACTTTTATATGAATGCATAACCTTAATATGGTTAGTTTAGGTCTCATCTAAGGCAAAATAATACAACTCATTTCCATTCTCTCCATATACATATATATAACACTAGAAGCATATCTCACTTAATACCAGGCCTCATTATCATCCTAGGATGGCATATGATGATAGGAGACCTAGATAGGCTTATAGGTACAAGAATATAAGAACCCACTCATTTCCATTCGCTCCACATACATATATATATAACACTAGAAGTATATCTCACTTAATCCTAGGCCTCATTATCATCCTACGATGGCATATGATGATAGGAAACCTAGAAAGGTTTACAGTTACAAGAATATAAGGACCTATTCTCCTTCATACAATGCACCTATGATTTGTTACTTTTATTTAAGAGGAAGTTTATGTTGATCACCCCCAATTTTGGAAATCATGATACACCTAATCATGTGTTAGAAACTTTGTAAAGCTTTATATAGTCGAGAATAAGCTCCTAAAACCTAGTGTGAAAGATTGGGTAAATTTCTTTTTGGAAATGGTTTTACTAAGGATAAGCTAGATACTACTGTACTCTTTATAAAAAAGGTTAATGATAATTTTTAATCGTTCAAATTTATAATTTATAATTGTTCAAATTTATAATTTATAATTGTTCAAATTTATATTGATGATATCAATTTTTAGCTATACTAATGAACGCTTATGCAAGAAATTATTTAAGTGTATAAGTAGGAAATTTGAGACAAGTACGATTGGAGAGCTCAACTTCTTATATGGTTTGCAAATCAAGCAAATGAATGATGGAATCTTCATCAATCAAGTAAAGCAAATTGAGGAGCTACTCAAACATTTGGGAATAGACCAAACTAAGCCTTTGGGAACACCTATACATGTCATAAGAAATTTGAAAAAAGAGGAATAAGGTAAGCTAGTGGATGCAAAATCAGACATGATAGATAGTTTGCCTTATCTTACTTCTAACAAACCCATTATTGTATTTAATATGCTTATATGCTAGATTGTAATTGAATCGTTAGGTGTCAGTCTTCTAGCAATTAAGTGCATACTTAAATACTTATGTAGAACCATATTATTAGGAATTTCTTATCCAAAACATAATCCTTAGAGTTAGTTGGCTATTTTAATGTGAATTATGCCAGTAGTCTTTCAAAAAGAAAGAGTATATCCATCTCTTATCAATTTTTAGGCAACACATTAGTTTCATTATTTATTAAGAAAAGAATTCAGTAACATTGTAATCTATAGAAGAAATAATGTAGCAACTAATAGTTATTATGTACAAGTTCTTTGACTTGGGTAACAACTTCGAGTTTGTGGCGTGAGGTTTACTAAGATCTTTATTGGGTTGGATAGCATTAGTGCCATTTGTTTAAAAAATAATATGTTGAACCATAGGAGGTATCATGATAGGGGTCCAAATTGATATGCTTTTGATAGTGAATTTGATGACTTTTGACCCCTTTAATGTGTTTAAATGTTCAATTTATGTCCCATAATGTTTGATTTGCAGTTTGGAGCTTAAAAGATCAAGATTGGAGCCAAAACTATCAAATGAGTGTGTTTTGTCTGAGGAACAACGGCACCCTGAGAGGGTGCCGTTCATGAAGAGCAGGGTGCCGTTGTCTATGTTGTGCAGTCGAGAGACAACGGCACCATGAGAGGGTGCCGTTGTCTTGTTGGCAGGGTGCCGTTGTCTTCAAAGTCAACAATTTCAGCTTGGTGGCTAGCCAATTTCA